>APFE030333009.1:0-118020 GCA_000404065.3 Pinus taeda
AAAGAGGTGTAATTGCACAATTATGTTCGCTAGATGTTTCCACATTGGAATCATCTATTTCTCCAGATCTCCAAAAATACCTGGATAATCATTCCAAGGTATTTGAGACTCCTAAAGGTCTCCCACCTGTGCGTGATCATGATCATGCTATTCATCTAATTCTAGGAAGTGTTCCTCCAAACATCAGGCCGTACAGATATCCGTATGTCCAAAAGAGTGAAATTGAACGTATGGCTGCAGAAATGCTAGAGGCTGGTATAATTCAACCGAGTCAAAGTTTTTTCTCTGCTCCAGTAGTATTGGTGCACAAGAAGGATGGATCATGGCACATCTGTCCGGATTATAGGGAGCTCAACAATCTCACTATTAAAGATAAGTTTCCCATTCCTGTCATTGATGAATTACTGGATTAATTGCAAGGATCAATTTACTTCACCAAGTTGGATCTTCGCTCAGGATATCATCAAATCAGAATGAAGACTGAAGACATTCCAAAAACAACATTTAGAACTCATGAGGGTCATTATGAATTTTTGGTCATGCCTTTTGGCCTTACCAATGCACATTCAACATTTCAAGGGTTGATGAATTCAATTTTCAAACCATTCCTTAGAAAATTTGTGTTAGTATTTTTTGATGATATACTAATCTACAACAAGTCTTGGAAGGATCATGTTGAACATGTTGACAGGGTGCTACAACTATTGGAGGAGAAACAATTATATGCAGAAAGATCGAAATGATTCTTTGGAGTCCAAGAGGTGGAACATCTGGGTCATATTGTATCTCATGAAGGAGTTAAGGTAGACCCTAGCAAAATTAAAGCCATTAAGGAATGGAAAATCCCCACATCCATAAATCATCTGCGAGGATTTCTTGGGTTGACAGGGTATTATCACAAGTTTTTTAAGAATTATGGGAGAATAGCAACATCTCTAAAAACATTATTGAAGAAAGATGCATTTTCATGGACTCCAGAAGCAACAAAGGCCTTTGAACATCTTAAAGAGGCAATGTGCCAAGCACCGGTCTTAGCTACACAGGACTTCACAAAAACCTTTATTGTGGAATGTGATGCTTCAGGTAATGGAATTGGTGTTGTTCCAATGCAAGATGAAAGACCCATTGATTTTGAAAGTCGTCCAATCAAGGGAAATTTTTTAAGCAAAGCTATTTATGAGAAGGAAATGTTGGCAATCCTCCATGCACTTAAGAAATGGCGACCCTATCTAATGGGAAGACACTTCAAGGTAAAAACGGATCATGATAGCCTTAAATACTTTTTAGAACAAAGATTATCCTCTGAAGAGCAACAAAAGTGGGTAACAAAGATGTTGGGTTATGACTTTGAAATCATCTACAAAAAAGGGAAGCAAAATGTGGTGGCAGATGCACTCTCAAGAAAGGATGAGGATGTGGAAGCATTGTTGTGCGCCATTTCTATTATCCAACCATATTGGATAAACGAAGCAAGGGAGGAATGGAAGAATGACGAAGAAGTGTGGGCACTTATTCGAAAGTTACAAGAAGATTCCAATACGTCTAATACATTTAGCTGGAAAAATGATTCATTATGGTACAAAGATCGCTTATACCTCTGTAAGAATTCCCAGCTAAAACAAAAGATTCTTATGGAATTGCAGACTTCTCCCTTAGGAGGGCACTCAGGATTTTTAAAAACTTACCACAGGGTTAAGAAGGAATTTCTTTGGGATGACCCTTAATCGGATATTCAAAAGTTTGTGGCAGAATGTTTGGTTTGCCAACAAAATAAAGTTGAAACAATTAAGACACCGGGTCTATTACAACCTTTATCCATTCCAAGCCAACGTTGGGAGGACGTTCCAATGGATTTTATCACAGGTTTACCCAAGTCTGAGGGAAAGAGTGTCATCATGGTGGTAGTTAATAGACTTACCAAATATGCACACTTTTGTGCATTACCACATCCATTTAAAGATAGTACAGTTTCTACTGCGTTTATGGAAACTATTCAAAAGCTACATGGAAACCCAAAGATTATTGTAAGTGACAGAGATCCCATTTTCACTGGAAATTTTTGGACAAAATTGTTTTCTTGTCTTGGTACTTAGTTAGCTCATAGCTCATCTTATCATCCTCAATCTGATGGGCAAACTGAGATAGTAAACAAATGTTTGGAAGGATATCTTCGTTGCTTTGTATCTGATAAACAAACACAATGAATCAATTGGTTGCCTCTTATTGAATGGTGGTATAACACTTCCTTCCATATAGCAACAAAAATGACCCCATTTATGGCACTTTATGGATATCATCCACCATCCATCACATCATATTTAAGAGAAACTTCTAAGGTTCAACCAGTGGAAGATCACATCGAGCATGAGCAACAAGTTCTCCGACTCTTAAGGGATAACCTCACCTTGGCGCATAATAGAATGAAATAGTAGGCAGATCAACATCATAGCAAAAGAAGTTTTGATGTAGGTGATTGGGTATTCCTATGGCTACAACCATATAAATAAATGTCCCTCAAGCAAGCTAAGAAGGATAATAAATTATCACCGAAGTATTATGGTTCGTACAAGGTGTTGCAAAAGATAGGTACTATGTCATACAAATTGGAGCTTCCTGCAGCTTCCCGAGTGCACCCAATTTTATATGTTTCATGCCTAAAGAAGGTTATAGGTGACAAGATTCTAGTTCAAACAATTTTGCCAAAACTTGATGAGGAAGGAAAAATCATATTGGAACCTGAAGCAATCAAAGAAACAAGAACTCGACAGCTATGAAATCAATCAATTTCAGAGTATCTCATCAAGTGGAAGAACCTACCCGTTGAAGATTCCACATGGGAGGATGAGAATTTTATACAAAAGCATCCAAAACCACTAAAGCATTGAGGATAACACTTTTTTGAAGGACAGGGGCATGTTAGGTCCCTATAATACTAGTGATTCCCCCATTACTATTGTCATTGTATCGCTTATTGTTATTGTTGTGCCACTATTGTTCCCATATTGTTATTATTGTGCCCCATAGAAGCCCACTATTATTATTTTTGTGTCCTTATATTATTATTGTTGGGTCGGCTTTGGTTATATTGTGACCCCTTAGACTCCTTTATATAGAAAGGAGTTTTTGTCATTTGTATCATCCAAGAATTGTTCATTTGTGTAATGTAAAGGAGGTTGCCCCCTTGAAGAGGCTGAATTCTAAGGCATTGATCTTTCTTTTCTATATTTTTGTGAGCTGGTTTCATAATAGTTGTATGATATTGATCGCGGTTACACACAGAGGCAAGAAGGATTTCCTTGTTGGTAGCAAGGGTGTGGATAGCGCAACAAGCCAAGGAAGGTGCACAAAGGGTTCCAACACACGAAAAGTGGAGTAATTGCACCCCTTGGAAGCCCGTGGAAACACGCGACTTGGAAGGGAACACATGAGAAAAGATACATCAAAAGCTAGAAGTTAGGTGAACCAATGATCCAAAGTGATGGTTAAACCAACAACACATCTCAATAAGATTCATACATACATATATAAAAAATTCCACACATACATCGTAAGAAAATAGATACATTTATCATTACCATAACCAAGACAGCCGAAATACAATAGAAAATTGTGCATGAAATGTGCTGGCTCTATTATATTAAGAAAGTGAAAGTTCCAATCATACATACAGCCATGTCCAACTACTAGTCATGACAACGGAATGTTACAGTCAACGCCACCTACTCCTCCAAAGAGATATACTAGCTCTACACTATGGAGAAGCCAAGGCTCGTTACAATATAGTCCAACCATTCTCTAAGATACACCTATCGGAAGCTTGGCTCCCAAAAGCCTATACAATGAGTTATGAGGTTCTACAAATAGCAAAGGGTGTGGTGACCCTCGACATTCCCCTTTGTGACCCTTCTCATGACTCTTCAGCTACTACATCACTGTTACATTCGACCATCGACACTTGGTCTTTCACTTTTACAAGATGTTACATTAAAATATGCACATGTACCCATGTGAGAAAAAATAGGCTTGAGAAATCCATGTAATGCACTACTAAAACTCAGACAATTGTGGGAATACCAACTCTTTGACATCCTTGTGATGGTCAACGATGGCGAACTGATGCGAAGATTGGTAGAGCATGATGGTGTCTACGTGCTTAATGGTAACACCCTGCTAAAACTAAACTATGACCTCCATTGCATCCAGGTGCACTGATCTCGTACCTCTGTCTAACTCGTCTGATAACATGTGCATCATAATACTGAGTGTAGCTAGACCAACAACATATTGATGCATAGTGTCTACACTGGTCTCCAAGTGTGCGCTAGCGGCTACACACATCAACTCATCAAAGTACATGTCCCACTTCATTCGGACTTGGTTCTTTGACTTTGCCTTAGTGAGTGTGCCAATAGATGTGATCGTGTGCATGCACACAATGACATTCATGGTTCTTACCACCCATGCATGTGAAGCCTGCAAACTGGTGATGAGCTACGGGAGTTCCTCATAGTTCCCTATTTGACTCCGTATGCGTGCCTTCAACTCTACCACCTTGGGCTTCATCATCTTTGGAAAGTGCAATGGGGCTCCTTTGTACCTCATTATCCATGTCTGCATGCGGTGAACAACAGTGTGCATATTTGACAAGATGCGTTCTCTCCTAGCACAATGGTGCTTCCAACCATTGAGATGGACAACTGCCTTATGCACAGTGCCGAGTATGGAATACAACATTCACATGACTATTTTGAGGGACGATACTTCATCCAATATCGCTCTTTTTAACTCTGCTCTGGCGGATGATGTAACCTGTTCTCCTCCTTTCTTGGCCACTTGTAACTCCTTGGCCATGCTCATTCTCTGCTATCAATAATTGAACACTCAAGCTGGTGGCCTCGGAATATGTTCTGGTAGCATCAGCCAAGGCTGCTAGATGCTTATGCACATCAGATTAGATCACTCGTTCTTCAAACTACACAGGAGATGTGTGGACATTTGGATAAGGCACTCTGCGTGACTCCATGACTCTGTGTTGCGACTCGTTGAAAGATTTGTTGTGCATCTTTTCTTTCGGATTGTCTTCAAGGATCTTTATGCCTTCTTGATCACTTGGGATTTGTTGTGATTCCAGATCTGGTGAATCCGGTGGGGTGACCTCTCGGTTATGAGGCATGAGGTCAATATCATGTTCGGACTCTAGCTGCACCACATTCGTATCCATCTGCTCTAGCATCTGTTCAATTTCTTGAGCTAAGTCCTACTCCTATGATTGGTCACCTTGTCTACTCTATGCCAGCTGCTTGGATGTGTCTATAACCTGTATATGTGTAGTTTTGTTGATTTGTGCATGTTGCGCCTCTTCCCATGCTTGTCCCTGCAGCACTTCCTTCTCTCTTCTATGCAGCTCCTGTTCTTCCCAGAGTTGTTGTTTCAACTCTTGCAACTTTTCTTTTGTTTCCTCCATCCTCCATTTATCTCTTTGCCTTTACGCGTTCCTCTTGTCACGTTGTCACCTCTTAGCCTCAATATCCAAAGATTCTTTCATCATGAGTGGATCATCTTTGAACTTGTGCTTTGTTCTGCCTCTACGCTATCGACAACCTTTCTCTTGCCTTTGTCATGCGCAGGTATGTTACCCTTTGCCACTATTGATGATGGTGCTCTCTGAGATGCTGCTTCACGCCGCTTTTCCAACCATTCCAAAACTATGTTGACCAGTTCATTGCACTTGGAGAAGTTGTGACAGTATCTCCATGGGTCTTCCTCAGGCCAATGACACACCTCGTGGATCCAAGGAAATTTCACTCTCACATATGGGTCCTTTACAAAGCAATGCACGTCATACGGATTGAAACTTATGGGGCTGAAATTAAATCTTTTGAACTCCTCCATCTCGGCATCAGCGTGCTTTAGATTTCCTATTTCATACAATCCGATTCACAAAGGAAGAGTGGGCCAAGGTGCCTTCTTCTTCCTATGCAGTCTAGCTGACAACCCTGTTGAGATGTGATATGACACTTGGATGACGAGCTTTTCCATGGAAAATTTCTGTAAAACATGTGGAGGATTCTTCGTGTTGTCATCAGTATGAAGGTGCCAAGGGGTGAGGCATACTAATATTCTATGTCGGTCAATGCCTCCATCACTTCCTGCGACATGCAAAGTGGATCCTGTTCAAATATAATTTTGTACAACGAGGTGACAAAGTGGTTTGAAAATTGTATGATAACTCCGTAGAAGCTGCATTCGGAGAACAATCTGCAATAAGTTTGCACAAAGGTTTCTAAATGTGTCCATGCCCACTTCAAGCTTGGGAACTGATGACGGGCACAAATTGCATCCAATATGTAAGTGGAGATGTATATCTCTACTTGCTAACCTTTGGGAGGATGTCAGGGTTCTGTCACCTATTCCTTCAACCTAAAAGCCAACAGGTCGGACCACTTGCACGACTTTCCTTCGCTGGCCAGTTGATCCAATGAAATCACCCAGATCTATGGGAAGTTCTCTTTGTTCTCTTAGCCATACAAGAGGCATGAAAATATGACCAAGTACTGATATGCCTTCTGCAGTATCTTCATCTTGTAAACCAGATTGAGTGTTGTCCTAAACTTGGCTAGCTCTTTCGCCCAACTCTTCAAGATATCCCTAGAGTTTGCATTGTTGCGTGTGCTGAAGGGTTTTTACATTGTGATCATCAGCCATGATAAGTGATGCATATCCTGATAGGCCTTCATCCTGAAAGTAGCAAGCTTCATCCCACTGACATTGCTCAACATCATTGTCTCAGGATCAGTGTGTGAGACAATCCAATGTATCATGTCCGTGCATGGAAACACGAGATACCTGCATGCAATCTGGTACAATCCAGATTTGTGGATGTTAACAAGACCTTGCAGTCTTCCAGATCTTCCCCAAGTGTGCCTGAGAATGTATCGTTGATGTTCGGCCATTTGATCTTGATGTCTTTGTCTATGACCAGCTTGGTGTCTCTGTAAGCGGGTAAGCTCATATACGCTTGTTCAATTGCATCTCGAGTTGCACCTCCAAAGGTGTCCTTTGACCATGCTCTCTTGGAGGCCATTATACCTATACTTTTGAGAAAAAACGAACACCTCTTATACCTAGAAACATAGAAACCCTCATGGCAACCAATATGTGAGTTGAAAGACAAAACAAATCTAAGGACTGGCATGCAACATACCTGGGTGACTGGAAATAAATATTGCACAATTTTCACCGAGAGGTTGGGAGACTGACTGCCAAAACTACATAAGGAAAAATCCATGTTGTTAGGAGGCTGACTAACTGCTGAACTACACAATGCACAGTCCAACTTGCCATCTGGGGACTAAAACTGCGCAATGCACGGTTTCAGTCAGCAAGGACATACAAGCCCAAAGACTGCATTATGCAATTTTCTGGGGTCAGCAGGGCACTGCCTCCCAGAATTGAGCAATGCAATCCTGGAGGTCAGTGCTAGCCATATTTGTGTAGTTTCTAGAGGGAAGGCAAAGCCTTTGCTTCCAGAAATGCACATTGTTGTCTAAGAAAGGCAAGGTTTGGTCCAAGACAGCCCAGACCTGCCGATGGGCGACTGAAAACATGAAAGGGTTTGAATGCATGGAGAGACTAAGTATAAGCAAGAGTGAATGATCATGCATGCAAATAGTGAATACAGGATTCAGAAAACGTGGACGCGTGCATGTGTGTGAAACGGGTTGCCGTAACTAAGAATGCCAGTGAAAAGTAGTATCATGCATGTGAGAATAATGAGTTGCAAATAAAAACTGAAACAATGCTTCTACAAGCTAATATACATTAAAACAAAAACAGGAGTTCAACAAAACTAAGCAAACAATATTCATACAAAGCAAATATGAAAAGTGATAGAAAAGCAATAAATGACATGGAAAATAGACTTACCCAGAAAAAGTTGAGTTGAATGTGCCGAAGACTCTTAGATGTGTTGTGGGATGTTAGAGCTCCAAGATCAATGTGATGAATGAGCTCTGCAACATCGAATAAATAAATTTTAGGCTTATGATGCGCATGCCACAAATCTGGGAAAAAGTGACACTTGGAGGGAATATTCTAAAACAATCTTTGCATTTAACCTCCGGCTGCTAAAAATAGATCCCTAAAATTTAGGGAGAATTTTTGCATGTTTCCTTTTGTTATTTCAGGAAAAGAATTCCATGCATACAAATTGGGATTTCTCAGTCCCAGAGGGGACCAGTGAACTTGAAGGCACATGCAGTAGTCTGCAAGCCTGGGAAAGGGATTTTCGTGGTTTTTGGGCTAAGCAGGGGTGGTTGTCCCTCAGGAATTGTGCAATTTCTAGGATGAGCAGGTCACTGCCTCCCATAATTGCACAATTTCTGGGCTGAAGCCTGGTGTTGGGATGGATTGCATAATTTTATGAGGGTGGGCTCCCTGGCTGGATTGCACAATTATGGAGCCCAGTAGGATTGCACAACTTCTGGAGGGTAGGTTGGTTCCCCTCCAGAATTCTGCAATTTTCTAAGTGAACATATCAGTTAGAAAATTACCTAAGTCCAAAATGGTAGCCTGTGATGGGAGATAAGCAAGTTGACATGCACAGGCTAGCGAGCCACTGTAACTTAGCTAAAGCCTATGTACTTGACAGTGAAAGACATGCTGCTAAGGATGGTTGGTAGGGAAGCTCCAAAATGAAGCTAAGGCAAACTTTTGGAGGTTTTTTGTAGCTGCTACAATATTTGGTGACACACTAGTAGAACTCCATCTCTACGAATGGACCTTGTTTCATAAAAATAAAGTCTAACTCCTCTGAAAGTATTGTTCAATTCTCAGACCATCTTGCTGTCCACACTAGCTTGATTGAAAGATTTAGCACCTTCCATGCTCTTGTTCGGTCGACACAAATTCCAAGCCAAGTCAACAAAGTTTTTTCGATTGGGATGAGGGGAATATTGGTTCATAAGCAATATTATAGTCAAATTTTAAGTTTCATCCCTTGTGTTGCTCCACTTCCAGTAGGCCTAGATAATACCCCGTCGGAGTCATGCAGGAACACAAGCATCGCTCCCCTGCCAGTGAGCCTGGACAGTACCTCGACAGAGTTACTTGCGTCACCTCTCTACACAGGAAGCCTTTATCTTCTTTCACCTTATTCATTTTTCATTTTCAAAATTTTCACCCTTTCATTTTCATTTTTCATTTTTATAGTTGTGCATAACACTTATTCATTTCAGAGGCAGAAGAGGGATCCCGTCTTATTGAGAGGAGAAGTCGTTTTTCCTTCAGAGAAGTATTTTGTATATACCTATGACATACTTTTTAAGGATTTCTCCCTTACCTTGCTCTACTTGACTGAGTTGACAAGGGTTAAACCAAAACAACTGACTAGAGTAGATGATACTAGTTAGCACACAAACATTGTGTTTTCATCAAGGTTCACTTCGAACATCACGTATTTTCCATTGTCATATCATGGACTGAAGATAAGAAGTTCTACATATAGATATAGGATGACAGATAACCAAGTATTGATAGCTATAAAAGTCCTTTTTTACTTTACCTTCGCTTGTTTCAAGGGTCATACATGGTTTCATGCGAAACTAACCTACAAACGTAAACAAGAAAAAAAACAACTAAAAGAGAAAAGAGCAGAAATGAAATGCTAAAGCAAAGCAAGTAAGAAATCAAGAAAGCAAGACAACAAACATGCAAGACAAGAAACAAACATGCATGCAAGCAATCAAGACAAGAACCAAACACTACTCCTACTCCTAAGATAAAGGTGCATGGGTTTGATAACAAGAAGTGATATTTTCAATATATCCAATAACTCGTTGGTCGACCCATGTTGGTGATGGCACGATTTGCGAACAACACAGTTGTGCAAACCAGCGAACATGAAAGATATAACAATGAAGACAAATACTCCGAGCTTAAATGCGTCCAAAAAACATAGATACATGTAAGATAATGACATGCAATCCACAGAATTACCATGGTGCTGTGCTACACTGCATGCAGATGTTAAGCATATGAATTATCTTAACTATGATATGCAAGAAAATGAGAGAATCAAAGACAACTTGCATCGCACAAGTGTGCTTGCTGTGTAATATTCCTCTACTGCATGAGTGACAGGATCATGTAGTTCATGTGCAACAAGCAAAATCTATGTGTGGGATTGATCTTCAATGGATACAAATGAGTGATGAGGAGCCTTGGGTGCTTCAACAACTTCCTGACAAGAAGTGAAACCAACCTCAGGACAGCAAGGGCTTGACATAACCATCAACTTGGGCTGAAGTGCCTCGACTATCTGTAGGGTTTCGACTTTGTCGAGAGATAAATCATCATAAACAGGTGGATTTGAAAGATCATCAGCGATAGAATCATCATCATGATCGAATACGAGAGTAAATGGACCACGACAACTACGATCAAAAAAATCAAGAAGAAGGGTAGATGAGAAGTAAGAATTCTCACCCTCTGCGTTGATATAAAAAGAAGATGAAGAATCAAGTGGATTTTCAATGAAGAATTTGTATTCTCTGCTGTCGAATAATGCAATGACATCCGGTGTGTTCTGCGAATGATCAACAATGAGTGCATCCGTTGATGGATTCACACAAGGAAAATCAGAGATAGCAGAATCACTAAAGATGTCCAAAAAAAGCGGAGGAGGTGTGGAAAAAAGAGATCATCCTTTGCCACGAGCTGATGTTCAGGTTCCCAGTCATATTCATCATGAATGACAACGCAGGCTGGTTGTGCAAAAATAACTTCGTCGATGGCTTGATCCTTGTTCACAACAGGTGTAGAGTCTAGAATGGAAGAACAAAAGATAGTGCAATCTAGAGGATCAACAAAACTTGAAGACAAAGGCTGTGATAATAGATGCATGTGACAACCCATTGGATTCGCAACCAAATCTGCACAAAAATTGAGAGAAGTGATGTTGGAAGGATGTGACAGTTGAATAGACATGTGTGCATGTTCTCCCACGTTACTCTGCGATGGTGAAATTCTTTTATGAGGGGACGGTGGACAATCACTTGTGACAACGATTGTGTCCATCTGTGATTGCAAAAATCCATCACCAAAGTATGTTCAACAGGGTTTGAACTTCAACTTCATCTTGGGATTGATTGATTTCTTAAAGACAATATTCGAATATGTCCCAAAGATATTGGAATTTCATCTTGGTTTTCGGAGCTTCAAACTGCAATACATGGAACCACTTCCAAAAATCCATAGGCGATTCTTGCAGATTCTTTCGTTGTTTTAACAATTTTTTGTCAAGAGATTCCAAATGAAAATGATGGAAAATAGATTTAATGAGATCACAAAACTGCTCAAGTGAGTGCACGCTACTAGGTGGCAAGCTGCTGCACATTGTTGTGGGGATTCATGAAGTGTGTGTGAAAGAATTAAGTTGACCTCTTCTACATAGAACTCATCTGCATCACCAAGAAATGCAAAGAATACTTGCAAGTACTTAGTCCAAGCCACTTTTTCTTCACCATCATATGTGAATTTCGACAAGAGATAAAAAAACCTCCCTCGTGATGTCGGGAGTTCGGTATGAGAGAAAAATCATGGAGGGATGAGTTTAGTAGTATCCATGAAGGATATGTGAAGATTCACAACATGATGTGAGGACACAACTTGTCATCTGGCCCTCCTTCTAGCACCAAAAATGTTGATGGTGTAGGACCTACCAATATGTTAGGGGATCTCCCTAGTAAGAATTCCCAACTAGACCTCAGACCATTTCGTGTAGGAGTCCCAGTAGTGGGTCATACGGTATCACCTTGACCACGGTTGTGCATAGAGGCAAGAAGGATGTCCTTGTTGGTAGCAAGGGTGTGACCAACGCAACAAGCCAAGGAAGGTGCATGAAGGGTTCTAACACATGGAAAGTGGAGTAAGTGTGACCCTTGGAAACCTGTGGAAACACATGGCTTGGAAGGGAACACATGAGAAAATATACATCACAAGCTGGAAGGCAGTTGAACCAATGTTCCAAAGTGATGCTTAAACCAACATCACATCTCAATAAGATTCATACATACATATATAGAAAATTCCACACATACATGCGTAAGAAAAAATATACATATATCGTTAGCATAGCCAAGACAGTCGAAATACAATAACAACATATGCATGAAATGTGTTGGCTCTGTTATATTAAGAAATTGAAAGATCCAATCATACATACAACCATGTCCAACTACTAGTCTCGACAACAGAACGTTAAAGTCATTGCTGCCTCCTCCTCAAAAGATATATACTAGCTCTGCACTATGGAGAAGCCAAGGCTCATTACAATACAGTCCAAGCTTTCTCTAAGATACACCATCGGAAGCTTGGCTCTCAAAAGCCTGTACAATGATTTATGAGGTTCTATAAATAAAAAAGGGTGGGGTGACCCTTAACATTACACTTGTGACTCTTCACCTACCTTCATGACGCTTCAACTACTACATGATTGTTACATTCAGCCATCGATACTTGGCCTTTCACTTTTACAAGATGTTACATTACAATCTGCACATGTACCAATGTGAGACAAAATAGGCTTGAACAAGCCATGCAAGAAACTAATAAGACTCGAACAACTGTGGGAAGACCAACTCTTCGCCATCCTCGTGATGGTCGACGTTGGCGAACTGATGCCAAGATTGGTAGTCCGTGATTGTGTCCGCTTGCGCAATGGTGACATCCTGCTGAAAGAGAACTCTCGCCTTCGTTGCATTCGAGTACACTAATATGGCACCTATGTCCAACTCATTTGATAACATGCACATCATAGTCTTGAGTGCAGCCAGACCATAAACATACTGATGGATAGTGTCTATGTTGATCTCCAAGTCTGCTCTGGTGGCTACACGCATCAACTCGTCAAAGTACATGTTCAAATATGTTTGGCCTCGGTTCTTTGACTTCACCTTGGTGAATGTGACAATAGATTGGATCATGTGAATGCACCCAATCACATCCATGCTTCTGAACACCTGTGCATGTGAAGCCTGCAAACTTGTGATGAGCTGCGAGAGTTCCTCATTGCTCCAGATCTGACTTCAGATGCATGCCTTCAACTCTGCCACCTTGGGCTTCATCATTTTTGGCAAGTGCAATGGGGCTCCTTTGTACCCCATTGTCCATGTCTGCATGCGGTCAACAACAGTGTGCAGATTTGACAAGATGCGTTCGCTCCTAGAAGAATGATGCTGCCAATCGTTAAGATGGACAACTGCCTTATGCATGGTGTCGAATTTGGAATACAACATTCACATGACTGTTTCGAGGGACGATACTGCATCTAGTATCACTCTCTTCAACTTTGCTTTGGCAGATGATGTAACATGTTCTTGTCCCTGCTTGGCCACTTGTAACTTCTTGGCCATGCGCTCGTTCTCTGCTATCAATAATTGAACACTCAATTTGGTGGCCTTGACATATGCTCTGGTGACATCATGCAATGTTGCTAGATTCTTGTGCACATCAGATACAATCACTCGTTCTTCAAAATCTGTAGGAGATGTGTGGACATCTGAAGTAGGCAGTCTGAATTACTACACAACTCTCTGTTGCGACTCGTCGAAAGATATGTTGTGCATCTCCGCTTCCATATTTTCTCCAAGGATCTCTGTGTCTCCTTGATCACTTGGGACTTTCTCTACTTTTGTATCTGCTGAAGCTGGTGGGGTGACCTCTTGGTTATGAGGCCTGGGGTCAATATCTTGTTTGGACTATGGCTGCACTACATCTGTATCCATCTGCTCTAGCATCTGTTAAATTTCTTGAGTTAAGTCTTGCTCCTACGACTTCTCACCCTATCTACTCCATGCCAGTTGCTCAGATGAGTCTATAATCTATATGGGCGCAGTTTCATCGATATATGCATGTTGCGCCTCCTACTGTGTTTATCCCTACTTCACTTCCTTCTCGCTTCTGTGTAGCTCCTGTTCTTCTCGGAGTTGTTGCTTCAACTCTTGCAACTATTTTTCTGTTTCCTCCATCCTCCATTTATCTCTTTGCCTTTGCACATTCCTCTTATAGCACTGTCACATCTTAGCCTCAATCTCCAAAGTTTCTTTCATGACGAGTGGATCTGCTTTGAACTTGCGACTTTGTTTTACCTTTGCACTATCGACAACCTTTCTCTTACCTTTGTCATGCATAGGTATATTACCCTCTGCTATTGTTGATGATGGTGCTCTCTAAGATACTACTTCATGCCGCTTTTCTAACCATTCCACAACTATGTCGACTAGTTCATTGAACCTAGAGAAGTGATAGTATCTCCATGGGTCTTTCTAAGGCCAATGATACGCCTCGTGGATCCAAGAAAATTGCACTCTTGCACAATGGTCCTTTACAAACTAACGTGGGTCATATGGATTGAAACTTCTGGTGCCAAAAGTGAATCTTTTGAACTCTTCCGTCTTGGCATCAACATGCTTGAGATTTTGTATTTCGTACAACCCGATCCACAAAGGAAGAGTGGGCCAAGGTGCCTTCTTCTTCCTGTGCAGTCTAGCTGAAAACCCTGTCGAGATGTGATACACCACTTCTTTCATGACGAGCTTGTCCATGGAAAACTTCAGTAAAACACGCAGAGGCTTCTCCGCGTTTTACATCCATATGAAGGTGTCAAGGGGTGAGGCATACCAGTCTGCTATGTTGATCAATGCCTCCATCGCTGCCTGTGACATGCAAGGTGGATCATGCTAAAATATAATTTGTAAACTAGGGTGACAAAGTGGTCTAACAACTGTGTGATAACTCCGTGGAAGCTACATTCGGAGAACAATCTGCAATAATTGTGCACAGACATTTCCAAAGGTGTCCATGCCCACTTCAAGTGATCCGAATTTAAACAGGAATGCAACAAAATACAGAGATAACCATATACAGAAAGATGCAGCGGAAATAATACTTCATTTCATTAATGAAAATACTGAAATATGCTTACAACCAGAAATGGAAATAAACCAGCTAGGGCGATGGTAGCTTATCTCTGAGAAGAAATGTGGTCGCTACATGCCTTTGAACTGTGTTACAATGAGGCTCGAAGGCCTATTTATTGTTGAGAAATAATGGAAAACCCTTCACATCCCGAAACCTAACCCTAGAAGATGAAATGCCAAATTGTGGGCCCCGTTTTGGGTGAGTTGGACAACCAACTTCCCGGGGTCTTGAATTGGTCATATTATCTTTGTTTGATGCGTATGATAGCACATTGGAAAGATCTTTCCGAGGAATACAACGGAGAAGACGATTTTTTGACAGAAATATTGCTGGTGGTAGATTTCCCAAAAAACATCGTTTAGGACCTCAAAACAGCTCCGGAAGTTTAGGACCCGAAAAACTGCTAAAACTAGTAAACTGTGCTATAATTAAGGAAACTGAAAAACTGAAAGAGGCAGTTGTGGGGGTCCAAATGGGATAGGTGGGTTGCCACCAACATCCACCTAGATCATCAAGCTTGGTAATTGTTGACAAACATAAATTGCATCCAGAATGTAAGCGAATATGTATATCTATGATTGCTAACCTTTGGGCTAATGCCAGGCTTCTGTCACCTATTCCTTCAACCTGAGAGCTAACATGTCGGGCCAGTTGCATGTCCTTCCTTTGTTGGCTAGTTGGTCCAATGAAATCACCCAGCTCGGTGGGAAGGTCTCTGTGTTCTCTTGGCTGTATAAGCGCATGCAAAGATGAACAAGTACTGGTATACCTTCCGCAGTATCTTCGTCTTGTAAAGCAGACTGGGTGTTGTCCTGAACTTGGCTAGCTCTTTCACTCAACTCTTCAAGATATCTCTGGAGTTTGTGTTGTCACGTGTGTTCACGGGTTTCTCCATTATGATCACTAGTTGTGGAAAGTGATACATCTCCTGATAGTCCTTCGCCCTGAAAGTAGTAAGATTTGTCCCGATGAATTTTCTCAACATCATCCTCTTAGGATCAATATGTGAGACAATCCAATGTATCATTTCCATGCATGGAAATGTGGGATACGTGCATGCAATCTAGTACAATCCAGATTTGTGGATGTTGACATAGACCTTGTGGTCTTCCAGATATTCCTCAAATGTAACTGAGAATGTATCGTTGATTTCCTTCAATTTCATCTTGATGTGTCTATTTATGACCAGCTTGGTGTCTCAATAAATGGGTAAGATCATAGACATTTGTTGAACTGCATCTCCAGTTGCACTTCCAACAATGCCCTTTGACCCTGCTCTCTTGGAGGCCATTGTACCTGTACTGCTGAGAGACAGATGAATACATGCTATACCTGGAGACATAGTGATATTCATAGCAAGAAATCTATCAGTTGAAAGCCAAAACAAATCTGAGGAATGACATGCAACATACCTGGGTGATTGGCAGTAAAGTTTGCGCAATTTTAACTGGGAGGCTGGGAGACTGACTGCCAAAGCTGTACAAGGCACAATCTAGGATGTTAAGAGGTTGACTGATTGTTGGAACTACACAATGCATAGTCTAGCCTTCCTGTTGAGGATTGAAACTGCGTAATGTGCAGTTTCAGTCAGCAAGGACATATAAGCCCAAAGACTGCATTGCACAATTTCTTGGTCAGCAGAGCACTTTCTCCTAGAATTGCGCAATGCAAGCCTGGAGGTCAATGCTGTCCAGATTTGAGAAGTTTCGAGAGTGAAGGCAGAGCCTTCACTTCCAGAAATGTGCATTTTTTTCCAGGCAAGGCAAGGTCCGGGCCAAGACAGCGCAGACCTGCCAACGGGCAACTAAAAAAATGAAAGGGTTTGAATTCATGGTGTGACTGAGTGTAAGAAGGAGTGAATGATCAAATGATCATGCATGAAAACCATGAATGCAGGACTCAAAAAATGGGGATGCATGCATGTGCATGAAATGCGTCGCCACAACAACGACTGTTAGTGCTGTGGAGCACTTGGAAGGTATGCTTTTGACAAGCAATCTAGTGGTTTTTCAATAACGATTCTAACTTTTTCTATATCATGAGTTCAAAGAAGATAAAGGTTTTTGATAAAATATGCGAAAATAGATGAAGGAAGCTCAAGTGTTGATAATTGATGTTTTCTATGCAGGAAGACGTGGAAACAGGGGGCTGTCGATCAAAAGCAAGAAGCAAAAGGAATATAACTGCTGTCCCTCCAGCAGGGCACCGGATGTGGACGAGATCAAGAAAGATTAGAGCCGAATAGCCCAGGGAAAGAATGCAGGATACCGGGTTGGACAGCGCAAGAAGGAAAAGGAAAGAATTGAACGATTAGCGAATCCCTCAGGATCTTTGATCCTGAGGGATCGCTGCTTTAACTTATCTTTTTTGTATAGATACCTCCGTCATTTCTGTTATATAAAGGCACCACGCCATTGAGAAAAGGACGACTGTTTTTTGATTCTAAGTTTCAGAACAAATTATGATCATTGAGTCTTGCTGAGACCTGACTTTGTATACTTTTGATGAAATCAATATAGAAGACTTGGTGTTCACTTCGTCGCTGCATCTGGAGTAACTTAAGGCAGTGTACCCTTGGCAGCTCAGGGCCCGGCTCCGAAGGACACTTGCTTTTGTATTATTATACGGTGATTTGTGTGTGATTTGTTTATTTCTGTTATTTAAGTAATCTGATACATCTTTTATGTGATATGCTATGATTGATATATGAATGACTCTTTACCTTATGTCTCTACACTGTACAATTGGATCTATTTGAGTTGCATCTTTCGATTATCACTATGACAGAAGGTTAGCCTGAATGTATCGATATTAGATCCATGTGAAAGAGTATTTGTGAGACTTGCAAGCCATATTACTTCCTTCAGAAGCATCTATTATTCTCAGATTGCTGTAGTAGTATAAAACATGTACATACGGGTGAGAATTGCTGTCTCGTAATTCATTAAGGATTGTTGTTCCATTTTATTACTGCTGTTCCATTTTATCACTGTTGTTCCATTTGATTACTGCTGTTCCATTTTACTGTTGTTCCATTTATTACTGTTCCATTTCCAGATTGCTGTTCCATTTTACTTTCCATCGTTTTATTTACCTGCCTTTGTTGTTTATGGTGTGAGAGAAGGTCTAAGGCTGTAGTGAGCCTCAGCAAGACGCTGCTTAGCTCCCAGACCTATAAGTCCATGCTCTGATTTCCTTTCTTCACCATTTTCTAAAGGGATGGGTTATTGCTTCCGTACCCTTGACTGATCAATTTCCTTGTGTATCTTTTAAGTTAGTTTAGTTAAAGCTTAGCATCTGTTTCCTTTCTAATCATTAGAACACTATACTACCGAGCATTACTCGGACAAATAGCCTCGGATTGAGTTACTCCTTGCAATAACAAATCGTTCCCGGATTGACTTATTAATGTGGGATAATTAGTGGTGTGAGAGTCCCTAGTTACAGCTCTACATTTTGGCGCCGTTGCCGGGGATCGAACCCTGGTCACCCGCGTGATTAGAGCCGAATAGCCCAGGGAAAGAATGCGGGATACCGGGTCGGAGAGCGCAATAAGGAAAAAAAAAGAATTGAACGATTAGCGAATCCCTCAGGATCTTTGATCCTGAGGGATCACTGCTTTAACTTATCTTTTTTTGTATAGATACCTCCGTCATTTCTGTTATATAAAGGCACCATGCCATTGAGAAAAGGACGACCGTTTTTTGATTCTAAGTTTCAGAACAAATTATGATCATTGAGTCTTGCTGAGACCTGACTTTGTATACTTTTGATGAAATCAATATAGAAGACTTGGTGTTCACTTCGTCTCTTCATCTGGAGTAACTTAAGGCAGTGTACCCTTGGCAGCTCAGGGCCCAGCTTTGAAGGACACTTTCTTTTGTATTATTATACGGTGATTTGTGTGTGATTTGTTTATTTATGTTATTTAAGTAATCTGATACATCTTCTATGTGATATGCTATGATTGATAAATGAATGACTCTTTACCTTATGTCTCTGCACTGTACAATTGGATCTATTTGAGTTGCATCTTTTGATTATCATTGTGACAGAAGGTTAGCCTGAATGTATCGATATTAGATCCATGTGAAAGAGTATTTGTGAGACTTGCAAGCCATATTACTTCGTTCAGAAGCATAGTCATATCATCTATTATTCTCAGATTACTGTAGTAGTATAAAACATGTACATACGGGTGAGAATTGCTGTCTCGTAATTCATTAAGGATTGTTGTTCCATTTTATTACTGTTGTTCCATTTTATCACTGTTGTTCCATTTGATTACTGCTGTTCCATTTTACTGCTGTTCCATTTATTGTTGTTCCATTTCCAGATTGCTGTTCCATTTTACTTTCCATCGCTTTATTTACCTGCCTTTGTTGTTTATGGTGTGAGAGAAGGTCTAAGGCTGTAGTGAGCCTCAGCAAGACGCTGCTTAGCTCCCAGACCTATAAGTCCATGCTCTGATTTCCTTTCTTCATCAGTTTCTAAAGGGATGGGTTATTGCTTCCATACCCTTGACTGATCAATTGCCTTGTGTATCTTTTAAGCTAGTTTAGTTAAAGCTTAGCATCTGTTTCCTTTCGAATCATTAGAACACTATACTACCGAGCATTACTTGGACAAATAGCCTCGGATTGAGTTACTCCTTGCAATAACAAATCGTTCCCGGATTAACTTATTAATGTGGGATAATTAGTGGTGTGAGAGACCTTAGTTACAGCTCTACATTTTGGCGCCGTTGCCGGGGACGAGTAATAGCCATTTGCCCTTTACAGAGTAGTGTGCAAGTTTGCTATGGGGGAGTTGGATTTTAAAAACGAAAGGTAAGAACCTGCGTACGGAGCATGTAAAAGCCCTGCTCCACCGTCCGCTCTCTTAGCAGAATTGCTGGTTGTTAGGATTTAATAGCTTTTAGAGTGCATGACTAAGCAGAAAAAGCTAGAAAAGAATATCAAACCTCCAGCCAAACCTGAAAAAGCCAAAGGACTGGTGACCCTTGGCCGAACAACCTTTATAGACGAAATCTACAAGAAATCTGAATCTCAGCCGTCAGTAGGCATCAGAAAGATTAATTCTAGGCAGCCTACTAGTTCCCTTCAGGCTACAGCATCAGCATCTGGAGCCTTTGCTGAGGTACATAGCCAGACTGATGAACAGGACTATCAAGAAATTGAAAATTCTGTATCAGAACGGCTGCAGGAAGGGAACTTAAGCAACCTTTGTGAGCGAGAAGGGGAAACAAGGGAGATAGAGGAACCAAGGTCTCCTTCTAGGATAATCCAGCTATTAAATAGCCCAGATAAGGGGAGCGTAGCCAGAATCAATATTGAAGGCACTCCATTCCCTCAGATAGAGATCCCAGACAAAGGAAGTGTCATTAAAACAGTTCCTGCCAAGGCCACCCCTTCTCAACCTAGGAACACCCTCCTAGAAATTCCAGAAGACCATTGGCACATTTTCGACACCATGGCACAGAATCAGCCAAATACTCAAACCTCTACATTGCAATATCCAATAGTAGACTCTGCTACAAATGCACCCATGAAAGCGATCCCTCTTCAACACATCCCAACGTTTCATGGACTCACATCAAAAGACCCTGACGCATTCTTATTTGAATTTGATGTGTTATGTAGAGGATATGATTACACCACTGATCCCCATGAATTGAAGTTGTTCCCCTCCACTTTGACAGGAGCAGCTTTGAGATGGTTTATGGGTTTAGGTGGTGGAGTCATAAACAATTGGGAGAAAATGAAAGAATCCTTCCTCAAGAAATATCAGGATTACTGCAGATCAAGAGAACTAAAAGATGAAATTTTCCAAATGAAGGCCAGACCAAATGAAACTCTAGAGGAATATGTAGAACGTTTTCAGTATAATTTACAAAGATCCCCCTATGCATCATTACCTCTGCCTGATAATGTGTTGAAAACTGCATTGATTAGAGGTATGAAAGAACAATGGATTGAAACATTGAATATCATGGAAAAGGGGAATTTACCAAGAGATTTGTTGAAATTCATTAATTTATGTATCAAAAGTTCAAGAGGCAGCACAAGGATAAAACCAACAGGAATATGATCGCGTTTGTTAGAGATAACAAAATATCAACAGAAGGAGTAACACGTGTAGAACTTGGTAACTTATTAGAAAATTTTAAAACTGATATTCTAGGGACATTAACTACACAGCTTGATATTGTGCAGGCTAAGAAAAAGCAAATGGAGGCAGAACAGAATCTGGCAATTTTCTGCCCCCGATGTAGAAGAAAACATAGCCACAAGAAATGTCCACTAGACTCAGTTCAAACATGCGCCATCTCCACAAAAGACCATCTCATCGAAAGCTGCCCCTCACTTCCTGGACTGAAGGCAGTATACAAAGAAGCAGAAGAAGAACCAGAGCCAGCATTCTTTGTTAACCAGCGTCGCCAATGGCAACCAAGGCAATCAGGTATGTTTTCGGACCCAAATTCTTCTTTTCAGCCACCGCAGTATAATGCTCAACAATATGGTATGTGGCAAAACCAATCTACACCCCCATTTGCGAATTGGTCATCGCAGCCATTTCCATCCCCAAATCCATGGATGAATCAGACAGGCCAATTCGGTTGGCCAAATTTTCCTTACAACCCACCGTATTGGCAGAATAATTCATATCCTCCACAATGGATTCCCCCTACCTCACAAGGTTCACCCTGGCAGACAAATTGACCGAGATCGACATATCAATCAACAGGAACTATTCCACTCCCTCAACCAACTCTGCCAGCCTTACAACAAAACCCCCAGTCTAATCTGAGACCTCAGCTCCCAGCCCAACCCAATCCCAATCCTAATAATAGACCAGTCCAATCCCTCCAAATCATAGAGACATCAGAAATTGGACCTGACATAAGGGAGTGTAATGATCTTCGGTTACGACCTGGACGTATAATAGAAACAGAGGGAGACAAAACCGTTCATATTGAAGATCAGTTACCAATAGAACAACCACCATAACAGGAGGATGTAAATAGAGAACAGAGCCATCAGCAAGTAAATACATCGTCTCCTCCTTTCCCGGAACGATTAGTCATACCACGACCAGTACAATATCCAGACTTCGACATTCTGGGAGAGTTACAAAACCTGTACATAAAAATTCCATTCCTCCAAGCCATACAAGATATTCCTATATACGCGAAAACTATAAAAGAACTGTGCATAAAAAAATCAAGGAGGAATACAACTACTAACCCTAGAGTCCAAGTAGTTGGTACTTTATCCGACTTGTTATCAGGAAAAGAGACACCTATCAAATACGAAGATCCCGGGAACCCAATTGTAACTGTCCAAATCTATGGTCAAACCGTGACTAATGTTTTAGTCGACCTAGGAGCTGCAATCAACATTTTGACAACTTCCACCTGCCAAAAGCTTGGCATCACATCAGTAGAACCTACTTCTACTTTGCTAGAATTGGCAGATCGATCTGTGGTTCGACTAGAAGGTACTCTATACGATGTCATGGTTTCCGTAGACTCCTGGGAATATCCAACTGACTTCCTGATAATTAATCCAAAAACCCGACTAGATGGACATCCGCTAATACTTGGAAGACCTTGGCTTGCTACTGTCGATGCCTACATTGGTTTCCGGTAGGGAAACATGACCATAACTAAAGGACCAGACGTTAAAAATCTAGTTCTATATCCTCTAGCACAGCCAAGCCTACCAGCGATCAAAACTAATCAGTATCCTGTGTCATATCTTACTAATAATATCAGATCTCCATTGACTGTAAAGAAGGCTTTAGATTTTAAAGATCAGACAGAAGATGATGCCATCAATAACTTCATTAGTCAAACTGAATCTAGATCTCACACACAGTGCTTTATGATAGAAGCAACCTTTGATAGTGATCTAGAAGAAGACTCTTTAAAAGATCCACATGACCAAACAATACCAGTAACTGTTGTTGCCAATAGTAAAGTAGTGGAAATCGAACCTGGTAAGACTCTAAACATCAACGCCAACCTCACACCAGATCAAGAAATAAAGCTTGTGAATTTGTTACAAAAATATAAGGAAGCATTTGCGTGGGATTACCCTAACATGAAGGGGATTGATCCTCAATTATGTACCCACCATATCTATATAGAAAAGGATGCAAGACCTGTTCGTCAGCCACCAAAGAAGACTCAACCCATCTAAAAAAGTTAGTAAAAAAGAAAAAGTCGAACTTCAGAAACTTTTGGATGTTAATTTTATTTATCCCATCTCTGACAGTAAATGGGTCTCTCCCCTAGTGGTGGTACCCAAGAAAAATGGAAAATGGAGGATTTTCGTGGATTACAGGGAGTTAAATAAGGCCACACAGAAGGATCACTTTCCCCTCCCATTTATAGATCAAGTATTGGACACTTTGGCAAGGAAGAATTTTTTTTCTTTTTTGGACGGCTTCAGCGGATATAACCAAATCCAAGTTGCCCCTGAAGACCGGGATAAAACTACCTTTACTTGTCCTTGGGGAACGTTTGCCTATCGAGTACTACCTTTCAGCCTATGTAATGCCCCTGCTACATTCCAAAGGGTTGTCCTTAGCATCTTTGCAGATTTAATAAACGACGGACTTGAGGTGTACATGGATGACTTTACGCCATATGGGGAAGATTTTGATCCATCTCTAGATACCTTGGAAAAAGTTCTACAACGTTGTATCACTACCAGACTTTGTCTGAGCCATGAAAAATGTTACATGATGATGACAGAAGGGCTCATTCTAGGGCATTACATTTCAGCAGCTGGCATCCAGGTAGACCCGGCCAAAATTCAGATTCTTTTGCTTATCCCTACCCCCACTACTCAAACAGAGGTATGCAGTTTTATTGGATTTTCTGGTACAGACAATTTATAGAACATTATTCACGTGTTGCTGCACCTCTATATGCTTTAACTGGTAATGTTGATTTCTTGTGGACAGAAAAATGTGACCAAGCTTTTAAGGAATTGAAAAAGTTGGTATCAACAGCCCCAGTCCTTCGAGGACCAAATTGGAATTTTCCATTCCAAATCTCATCTGATGCCTCAGATACCGAAATTGGTGCAGTCCTGGGGCAAGAAGAGGATAAGAAGCCATATGTTATTTATTATATCAGCAAAAATTTATCCTCTGCCGAACTCAATTACATGTTACCGAAAAAGAATTCCTGGCTGTAATACATGCTGTTAACAAATTCAGACATTATATTACAGGCTATCCTGTTTTGTTATATACAGACCATTATGCTATCAAATATTTGGCAAATAAACCTATTACGAATGCTAGAATAACTAGATGGTTGATCTTATTGCAGGAGTTCGACATCACAATCAAGGATCGACCTGGCAAGGAAAACCCTGTAGCCGATTTTCTCTCACGGATACCAAAATCCATTGAAACAGCAGCAGTAGAAGACCAATTTCCTGATGAACACCTGTTTGTTGTTGCTGTTCGAACACCCTGGTATGTTGATGTCGCCAATTACCTTGCTGTAGGTAAGCTACCAAAACACTTAACCCCTCAGGAACGGAAGCAGATTGTTCAGAAGAGCACTCGATTTTCATGGATTGGAGGACATTTGTTCCATACAGGGGCAGACATGCAAATCAGGAGGTGTATTCGAGAGGAAGAGATCCTTGACATCTTAAAAGCTTGCCACGACGGACCATGCGGAGGACATTTTGCCGAAAAAAGAACAGCACACAAAGTACTACAGACAGGATACTACTGGCCTACGATTTTCAAAGATGCGAAAAAAATTGCACAAGCCTGTGACAGTTGTCAGCGAGCAAGAAAACCTGGCCAAGCCGATGAAATGCCTCTGAGACCACAATTGGTCATTGAGCCATTTGAACGATGGGCTCTTGACTTCGTCGGACCCATTAATCCTCCATCAAATCAGAGGACATACATTCTGGTGGCAACTAACTATGTTACTAAATGGGTCGAGGCTGAATCACTGCCTAAGGCTACAGAGGACTCGGTAATACAATTCTTGTTCCATTTGTTTGTACGTTATGGACTTCCGAGAGAAGTAATCACAGATGGAGGACCACAATTTGTTGGAAATAAATTAGCTGCAACACTTAACAATTATCATGTCCAACATAAGATCACTACCCCGTACCATCCGCAGGCCAATGGGCAAGTAGAAAGTAGTAATAAGGTCATAGAATCAATTTTAACAAAAACCATTGCAACACATAGGCGTGATTGGGCTGCTCGGCTACCTGAGGCACTGTGGGCCTATAGAACCACATGGAGAATTACGACAGGCTATTCGCCTTATCTATTAGTGTTTGGAAAACAACCAATTTTTCCTATATAATTTGAAATCCAAACGCTACGAACTGCACAAGAGGTCGGCCTAGATTTGAGTGAGGCACAAATCAATCGACTACAACAGGTCAATGAGTTGGACGAAACTAGGCTCTTTGCATTACAGAATACAGCGTTGATTCAGCAACAGCGAGCTAAGTGGCATGATGCACTTATTAAGAATAAAGTCTTTCATGAAGGAGACTGGGCTCTGCTATACGGCTCTCGGTTTCAGGACTTCCCGGAAAACTCCAGACTCGATGGTTAGGACCATACGAAATCCAGAAGGTACACGACAATGGGACCCTTACCCTGGTCACAATCGATGGTTCTGGATATGCATTCAAAGTAAATGGCCACCGAGTTCGTCTTTATCGAAAGCCACTCACTCGGGAATCCTTTTGTCAGCAGCTACGACAAGATACTGATTTGGAAGTTCTAGGAGAGGAAGCGAAATTTTCCTCACCTGTAACCTAAGTAATTCATTTCATAACTTGTACATAACATCCTGTATATATATATTTTTGATTATCTATATTGCTATGTTATTTGTATGGTTTTTCTGTTCCTTTTCAAAAGGAACAACATTTGTGTGGTTTTGCTGTTCCTTTTCAAAAGGAACAACATTTGTGTGGTTTTGCTGTTCCTTTTCAAAAGGAACAACATTTGTGTGTTTTTGCTGTTCCTTTTCAAAAGGAACAACATTTGTGATGTTTTGTTGTTCCTTTTCAAAAGGAACATCATTTGTGTGATTTCGTTGTTCCTTTTCAAAAGTAACAACACTTACAGCATTAGGGTGTTTTTGCTGTTCCTTTGCAAAAAGGAACAGCACTTGGGTGTTTTTGCTGTTCCTTTGCGAAAAGGAACAACACTTGTGTGTTTTTGCTGTTCCTTTGCGAAAAGGAACAACACTTGGGTGTTTTTGTTGTTCCTTTGCGAAAAGGAACAACACTTGGGTGTTTTTGCTGTTCCTTTGCGAAAAGGAACAACACTTGCATGTTTTTGCTGTTCCTTTGCGAAAAGGAATAGCACTTGGGTGTTTTTGCTGTCCTTTGTGAAAAGGAACAACACTTGCGTGTTTTTGTTGTTCCTTTGCGAAAAGGAACAACACTTGCGTGTTGTTGCTGTTCCTTTGCGAAAAGGAACAACACTTGCGTGTTTTTGTTGTTCCTTTGCGAAAAGGAATAGCACTTGCGTGTTTTTGCTGTTCCTTTGCGAAAAGGAACAACACTTGCGTGTTTTTGCCGTTCCTTTGCGAAAAGGAACAGCACTCGTGTCTTTTTGCTGTTCCTTTGCGAAAAGGAACAACATTTGAGTGTCTTTGCTGTTCCTTTCTCGGAAGGAACAACATTTGCGATTTTTGTTGTTCCTCTCAAGGAAATGGTATCCCACCAATAGATTCTTATCTCAGAAAGGCCATCGGCATGTTCTTACCTTTATTTGATGCCTTGCGCCCATGGTCTCCCAATATTTTAGATACAACAATGAATTTATGCGATGAATATAAAACATGATATACCGAAATCAGCATATCATAAATTGCTATTTACTATGGAGCCAGTATGGATAAGAGGACCAGACGAAGGACATTAACTTTTCATCTCCACTGTCATTGTCTTCTTCCCGAACCCTGGTTTGGTGATTTTTTTATCATGTCGATTCCCCTGAAATCTTTCTTGATTATTACTAAGGGATAGGAACAAACGATTTATATCTAATTGTCAGGATTATAAGACTTCTTCCACCATTCCCCGCTCTTAAGGAGTGCAGAACCACCCTTATGTGGAAATAAACAAAAAAGAGGTGCTCTGCAAAGAAAAATAAAAACAAAATATGGAATTGTCAAATGCAGGATAGGGGGTCTCATTCAGAGCCAACCTACCATGATCATAAGGATGGAAGCGAAGTGGCATTCCCATTATGGCCACCACACCAGGGACATGGTCCAAAGGTGAATTAACAATCAAACCTTGGAACAGGAGGTCTCATAACGAGCCGGTCTGACCACGTTTCATGCCTACCTTGTGAATGGCATTATGGTTATCCGGTTACCAAGCCGGCATAATGGCCTGCATTTTGACAAAGCACTCTTCAAAATATACACAAAGGATCATGGTTCCGGAGGGTGAAATAAACAACTCTGCCAAGGTTATGAACACCTGTTGGCAGCAGAGCTCTGTTAATGGCATCGAAGTCGTAATATTTACACCAGCAGGTATGATATTAAATCTTTCTGTCTCTTATATCCTTTGTATAAATCATATGTCACACCCCGATATATATCGCATGAATACTTATTACCACCGATCATGGCAACGGAACTGACAATGACTACTGGAGATTTCGTACATTTGACAGACGTCCAATTCTCCGGTTCCTCATTATATCACGCAGGCTTTCATATAAAACGCGATCTACCTTTTTGCCTCAATTTCAACATTTCATTGTTTTTTTACAACATGGCATAATTCCATATGCTGTACTTTATGATTTGACTCCCGACTAGTTGCTGCTCCTCTCTTTGACGACTGGGGGCAGCCTATCAGATCGTGGGGGGGAGGTAACCTCATTATTGCAGGGGTTACGTGGCTGCACACCATTCGGGAAAGATAATGTACGAAGGAAGGGCATGGTTTAACGGTATGATGATTTCATCCTACGGAGATTGCAGTCCACGATACTTTTTTCGTTGCATGCCCTATGATCCTTTCCAAAAATTGGCATTGGTCATCCTCTTTGCGTCGCAAATACCGCAAGCAGTTGTTGTTCCATTTCTGTGTAGAATCATGGGCGGAAAGACGGTCCGAAGTGAACCTCACAAGCTGATAGTTTCCGCTGCTGCTCGTAAAATCCTGGAAAATGCAGGATGGTTGAATTACTTCAACCGCCTGCAAGAATCAAACGAAGCAGTAGCATTAGAATTCCTACAGAATTTGCAGGAAAACCACTTTGTAGTAAGAGGAAAGCGGATAGTGGTTACGGAGGACATCATTGCAGAAGTGTCAGGATTACCAGCTGCTGGACCCATATGGACGCTGAAGAAGGAGAGATTGCAAAAAGTGATGGAAATGTTCCAGGACAAAGGCCAAAGCTTGACAGTCAAAGGGAAAGGAGTTCTGCCGGCAACACTTGGGGAACCCTGGACCGAGCTGGCGAAGACAGTGCAAAGTTACATCACCTGCGAAGGAAGAAAAGACGTGGTAAGGCCTCGTCACTTAAAACTTTTGGCTGTTTTAAAAGGAAAATGCTCTGTGAATCTCCTTGCACTTTTAAATTCGCTGTTACATGACGCGGCCCGAAGCCTGAAGAAGGCCCAGCATATAGATGCAGTTGTCAGCAACCATGGACTGATCCAGTTAATAGTAAGCCACAGTCTCACCCAACAGCAGAGCACCTGGGAGGAATTGATTGAAACATTCGAGGGGGGATTGGCTGTACAACCCCCGAAACTTGAACAGTCCTCCAGTACGCCGGAACGTTCAGAAAGACGCAAGGAGCCAGCAACAGAAAGACATGCTGCTTCAAAACAGAAACAACCCTCCGATACGCCAGAATGACAAGAAGAACCCAGAGAGCCCGCTGGCACACCCAACCAACCCGAAAGACCAAGGAAGTCAGCTCGGTTGGCTTGGATACGAGGAAGGTTAGAAAGGATTCAGGGAACTACGGACCAACCAATTGAAATTATGGACGAACCCCCAGAACTGGAAGCAGGACTCTCCGGAGGAAATACCGAGTAATTAGAGGCCGAGACTGACCAACCGGAAGGGGAAATTGAAAAGGGAGATGAACGCTCTGAGGAAGAAATGACCACTGAACAAAGCAACCAAGGAGATGAACGCTCTGAGGAAGAAATGGCCACTGAACAGAGCAACCAAGGAGATGAACACTCGAAGGAAGAAGAGGCCACCAAACAGGGCGATCAGGAAGAAGAAATTGCACAGCCAGGGAGTAGCCCGCTGCAGGACCCTCAAGGTGAGGAGGAATTGGCAGCAATTCTGGCCAATATGGGAGAATATGGCCAGCCCTCTGGCACAGGAGTTGTCCCTGACGGTCCCCCAGAAGAAGAACTACTCGAGGAAATGCATGCAGAAGAGGCAGAGGAAGAAAACCTACCTGGATATGATAATGAAATAGAGGACAACAACCAGGGACAACCTATCCCCGAAACACCGAAAGATATCCCCGATGAAGAAGGGACGAGCTTAAGGACCAAACCCTCTGCTGAGGCAAAGGAAATTAAGAAGTTAAGAAAGAAACAGCAGAAGTTGCTGGGAACCATAGCCAGACTCCGACAGCAAATTCGAATGTTGAAAGCCAGCCTGAGAATACAGAAGATCGTAAGGAAAAGAAGGAGGACCACGGCAGCAAGAACCCCGAGGATAAGAACCCGTTTTACTGGTCGAAACCCCATCAAGAGACCTACTGCCGAGGAACAATCTGTTGTTCCAAATAATAATGAGGAACAAGGTGTTGTTCCAAATAACACGGAGGAACAATTTGTTGTTCCAAATAATAGAGAGGGGCAGACTACCGTTCCATCTGGCCTCGAAGAACGAATGGACATACCAATGGAACAACAAGGGGCTCCGATGGCGGAAGGGCCACAACAACCCTTTATTCGAGTCAAGAAAGAAACAGAAAGCAAAGAGGTCCAAACAGAAGCACCACCCTCGGGTGTAATTCGCGTTCTAAACTCCAAGCAACGTAATAGAAAGGTCCAGGTCAAGCTTCCAGCCTCTACGGCTTTGTGGAAAAAGGACCCAAAAACCAGAACTTTGCATAAAATGACGAAGGAAGCTCAACAAGAAGCCGAGCAGTTACGAGAACAGACAGTCCCCAAGGAAAGATACGAAGAGCTCCAACAGCAACTTCGAGACATCAGTCAGTCCGAGAGCCAGGCCTTTGAAGGGTGGCAGAAGGAGCAGGAAAAGGTTGCTAAGGTAACTCGTCGATTAGACAGTTTTGTTAAGCAGATGGACACCGTGTGTTCCTTATATACTGATGTTTTGACTTGTAGGGCCCCTGCTAAATATTATGCTTTATTTTTGCTTGAACGATATCTGAGATTAAAAATAAAAGCCGTTAGGGCAGGAGCACCCATCCACATCAACACTGTTAATGACTTTATAGACTGTTGTAAGCACTATGGAGTTAAAGTTCAAAGGCTATTATGTGAGTTTTACCTGCACAATCTTGTGCTAGACCAGGAAACTGATTTAAATCATGGCCCTTTTGTTGGCGATATACAACTCCAAGCCTTTATCTCATTTGGGGTTAATCAGTTGAAATGGCTCAAACCTTACAACACCTTCCAGAGACAAGAGAACAACTTAGATTTATGGGTACGAGTTGAACCTAGAGACCTAGTGACGCTATGGAGGGAACATAGGAGTCTTATGAGGATCCCAGCTGTCATTGAGATATTAGGTCCCATGCACGAAAACTTGATCCGAAATAGTCTGGAATACTTCCTGACTATTAAAGACCTGGCCATCGATGCTGCAAAATTTCGATACCGGACCTCTAACCCAAACATCCAGCTCAGGGAACCCTTCAAATATGAGAATTTTGAGCTAGCTGCAAGCTGATTGAGTCTCTATGGGGAATGGATTCTGCGAACAGGGCCATCCTGGTTCGGTTATCGATTTCGCAATCCAATTATTTGGCACCCTGCACCCGGATATCAAGCCTTATATGAGATGCCTGCATATCAAATAGATCAGTTCTTTAACCACCTAGTTGCACATCATGGTTGTCGGCCTCCTCGCGAGATCCCTTCTCCAGCCTATTCTCTCACTGCTTTTCATGTCAACTATAACGTTTTCATGAGGCCATGAAACAGGGTAAGCAGGGGGGTGTGTGGAGCACTTGGAAGGTATGCTTTTGACAAGCAATCTAGTGGTTTTTCAATAACGATTCTAAGTTTTTCTATATCATGAGTTCAAAGAAGATAAAGGTTTTTGATAAAATATGCGAAAAAAGACGAAGGAAGCTCAAGTGTTGATAATTGATGTTTTCTATGCAGGAAGACGTGGAAACAGGGGGTTGTCGATCAAAAGCAAGAAGAAAAAGGAATATAACTGTTGTCCCTCCAGCAGGGCACCAGATGCAGACGAGATCAAGAAAGATTAGAGTCGAATAGCCCAGGGAAAGAATGTGGGATACCGGGTCGGAGAGCGCAAGAAGGAAAAGGAAAGAATTGAAAGATTAGCGAATCCCTCAGGATCTTTGATCCTGAGGGATCGCTGCTTTAACTTATCTTTTTTGTATAGATACCTCCGTCATTTCTGTTATATAAAGGCACCACGCCATTGAGAAAAGGACGACTATTTTTTGATTCTAAGTTTCAGAACAAATTATGGTCATTGAGTCTCGCTGAGACCTGACTTTGTATACTTTTGATGAAATCAATATAGAAGACTTGGTGTTCACTTCGTCTCTGCATCTGGAGTAACTTAAGGCAGTGTACCCTTGGCAGCTCAGGGCCCGGCTCCGAAGGACACTTGATTTTGTATTATTATACGGTGATTTGTGTGTGATTTGTTTATTTATGTTATTTAAGTAATCTGATACATCTTTTATGTGATATGCTATGATTGATATATGAATGACTCTTTACCTTATGTCTCTGCACTGTACAATTGGATCTATTTGATTTGCATCTTTCGATTATCACTGTGACAGAAGGTTAGCCTGAATGTATCGATATTAGATCCATGTAAAAGAGTATTTGTGAGACTTGCAAGCCATATTACTTCGTTCAGAAGCATAGTCATATCATCTATTATTCTCAGATTGTTGTAGTAGTATAAAACATGTACATACGGGTGAGAATTGTTGTCTCGTAATTAATTAAGGATTGTTGTTCCATTTTATTACTGCTGTTCCATTTTATCACTGTTGTTCCATTTGATTACTGCTGTTCCATTTTACTGCTGTTCCATTTCAAGATTGCTGTTCCATTTTACTTTCCATCGCTTTATTTACCTGAGTTTGTTGTTTATGGTGTGAGAGAAGGTCTAAGGCTGTAGTGAGCCTCAGCAAGACGCTGCTTAGCTCCCAGACCTATAAGTCCATCCTCTGATTTCCTTTCTTCATCAGTTTCTAAAGGGATGGGTTATTGCTTCCATACCCTTGACTGATCAATTGCCTTGTGTATCTTTTAAGTTAGTTTAGTTAAAGCTTAGCATCTGTTTCCTTTCGAATCATTAGAACACTATACTACCGAGCATTACTCGGACAAATAGCCTCGGATTGAGTTACTCCTTGCAATAACAAATCATTCCCGGATTGACTTATTAATGTGGGATAATTAGTGGTGTGAGAAACCTTAGTTACAGCTCTACAAGTGCAAAAACGTGTCATGCATGTGACAGCGGTGAGATGCAAATAAAAACTGAAACAATGCTTCTACAAGCTAATATACATTAAAATGATATCAGGCATTCAACAAAACCAATAAAACAACATTCATACAAACATAAATACGAAAAGATGCAGAAAAGAAACAAATGACACAGAATACAAACTTACCCAGAGAAAGCTACGCTGAATGTGCCGAAGAATCCTAGATGTGTTGTGGGATTTCAAAGCTCCAAGATCGATGTGAGAGCTCTGCGGTGTCGAATAAATAATTTTGAGGCTTATAACGCACATGCCATAAATCTAGGAAAAAGTGACACTTGGATGGAAGTTTCTAAAACGATCTTTGCATGTAACCTATAGCTGCTAAAAATAGATCCCTAAAATTTAGGGATGAATTTTTGCATGTTTCTTTTTCCTATTTCAGGAAAAGAAGTCCATGGATGCAAATCATGATTGCTCAGTCCTGGAGGGGACTAGTCAACTTGAAGGCACATGCAGCAGTCTGCAAGCTCGGGAAAGGGTTTTGCATAGTTTTTAGAATGAACAGGGTTGGGTGTCCCTCAAGCTTTACGCAATTTCTGTGATGAGCAGGTCACTGCCTCCCAGAATTGTGCAATTTTTGTGCTGAAGCTAGGTGTCGGGCTGGATTGCGTAATTTTCTAAGGGAGGGCTACCTAGCTGAATTGCACAATTTCTGGAGGGAAGGTTGGTTCCCCTCCAGAATTGTGTAATTTTCTGAGTGAACATCTCAGCCAAAAAATTACCTAAGTCTAGAATGGCAGCCTATGATGGGAGACAAGCAAGTTGACATGCATAGGCTTGTGAGCCAGTGCAACTTAACTAAAGCCTATGTACTTGGCAGTGTAAGACATGTTACTAAGGATGGCTAGTAGGGAGGCTCCAAAATGAAGCTAAAGAAAAATTTTGGAGGGTTGTTATAGCCGCTACAAAACTTGGCTAACTGTCACCCAAAACAACATAGAAGTTGCCCAAGAATCTATCTTAATCTGTGCTACCCACAAGCCTATCCATCAAGCCTCCCACTGGTCAACCAGAGAGTTTGACTAGGCAGTGACCCCGGGATTCACTCCCCTGAAACATTGTGCAGAAGCTGACAACATGCATGCCTTTGTTGACTGAAGAAATTATTCAGATAGGAGGGACAAACACCCACTGCCTGTCACTACACTGTCTCTAAAAATTGCACAGTTCTGTAAGTTAGTCACCTTGTCAGACGACCTACTGCTCCTCCTAAAAATTGTACATTTTTTTTGTATTTTCCACAAGCTTCCCGACACCCCACTCAGCTCAGAAACTACGTAACAATGTCCTGCATGACTACCTCCCAGTTCTGCATAGTTTTGGCCAACAAGCTCCCGCAGCCTACTCCCAATCTCCTCTGAAAATCAACACATTTTTCACTGCCAGTCGTTCCTACTGCCCGCACCGCCTTTCTGGGAAAAAATGTGCATTTTTGCCTCCCAACAAAACCAAATTCCTTAGAATGTAATTATTCTTCAAGACTGGTCAACCTAGCCTGGTAGTGACCTCTGCACAATTTTTCTTGACAATGCCCCGAAGCCTCGCATTTCGGCCTAAAATGTGCTTTCGTAGTTTCATAGCCTTGCCCTCTCTCCTGGTCACTTGCACCCAAAAACGAAAGACGATGCATCATGGTAGACAAAGGGATTTCTAGATTTGATGTTGTCTCATCATGAGAGATTGCAGATACAGGTACATGAATGAGACATGGAACAATGACAAATGGGCTGAACAAGGAGTGCATGCTAAGAGACTTGTTCATGAATAGATGAACACATGAATCATGCCAAGTAACATCGAAGGGGATACATGTACATGCAACATCAACCGAGCACCAATAACATCGAAGACTCCTCACACCTTGCCATGAGGAGGTAAAGCTATGATACAACAAGAGCACACTCATCATTCAACAACACTGCATCTCAACATGGACACCACCATCAACATGAACATACCAACACTGTCATGTCGAGTCATGTCATGAGTCATCTCAACCACATCACTACTATGGGACATACTATTGTTATCATTGTAATGTAACATGGAAGTCCAAGAGACCCACATACGAAGTTTAAAAGTCATGTCAGTTGAAGAGTCATGTAAATCAAACAGTCATGAGGGAATTTGAAGAGCCACAAGAGTCAAGTTCACCCTTGGCTATATATACCCCTCATTTTTATATGCAAAGGAATTTTCACCTTGGCTCCTCCTACATAGACTTGAGAGTTTGTAATCTTTTCTTTGAGGAGTGAGCAATGGCTCCAACGCCTTTCTATCGACGTTAGTGATGTATAGTGTACGGATGTGTCTTGGAACTTTCTCTTAATTCAAAAGCCTCTTAATAGGCCAACACGCTTTCACACATGTATTGTATTCATATGTAAGACTATTCTTTGGACGCTTGTAATGCATGTTTCTTTAACCTGTATTAATACAATTGAACTATTTCACTTGTTTTAGTGCATATGTTGTTGGAAGTGTGTTGTATCAGTTGTTAATGTTGTCTCACCCATGTGGACTATTTTGCCGGACACTCACAGATTCATTCTTGTAAACTTGTTATAACGATTGTCGCACTCGTTTTGAATATTCCGCTGGGTGTTGTACGTGCTATCTGTTCACTTTCTGTTTGGGACTGTTGCATCCTTTTGGACTACTCTGTCGAAAGCTATGCATGTCTTGTTGTGTTGTGTGTCTTTGAGTTGGAACTATGCCCTTTTAACACTAGAATCACTCTCACCCTCTCCCTTAGCAGTGAAAGAACTTAAACATAAGTTAAACTAAGCACTTACTAGGGACATGAACCTCGTTGTTTGAAGACTAAGTATATCACTCTCATGCGTTGACAAGCAAGAGCTAATGCATATCTTTAAGATAATGGAAACCAAGTCATCATACATATGGGACTCCTATATCAAACAGTGTGAGGTCTAGTTGGGACTTCATACCGGGGAGATACCATGAATGTTGGCAGGTCTAGCACTGTCAATAGTAGGCTTTTCGAGTCTCATAGGGAAATATTCTAGGGAGAGTCCCATGCTCACAATTAGTAGTTGGAATCTTATGCAAGCATCTCTTCATGGGAATATATGTACACATAATGAAAAACTAGGTGAAACAAGATTTTCTAGACGATTAATGTCAACAGATACACCTCTACAGTCTTTATTGCTTTCTAGATTCACGAATCTGGTTATAAGTGTAAACTTGTAAAATTATGAGTTCAATATGCTCTGCTTGCGTCATAGAGAACTTTATGACAAATTTACAAAATATAACTCTTTAAATTTTCTTAACACTACCAACTCCTTACATAATTTATCCAAAGCCCTAAAGTATCAATGGATGACCCAAGAGGTTAGAGATATGCTCACGTGACAAATTTTGAATAAATTTTATCGGCTCTACATATAAAGACAAAAAACCTAATGGTCTTATTAGTATGAACAAAGACAAAACATACACCACTCTACCCTTTCCTTAAGCAAAAAAAAAATCAACGTATATTAAATTCTAGGGCCACATATATCATGTCAACCTAGTAATAAAAGAAATATTTTTTGCAAACATTAAGGACAATGTTGAGTGCCAAATAGCCTTATGTGAACAGAAAATCACACACAAAATACCTTCCTTCTCTTTCGATTATGTGAGTCTAACTTTCGAGTGTGATGATTTTATTAGGACTGCCAATTCATTTATTATATCTAAAAATTATCTTGGAAAATTGCAGAATCTCTTGGCCATAATATCCGATCAATCTCTTCCATTAAAGGTCCCAATTGGCACATATAGCAAGCAATTGAATTATTAACATGAAATTTGAGTAGAAAGTGACGCAATCCAAAAATGTTTGAATATTATTTAACATCAACAATCTCTAAGACAAGGTATCCTTTATATTTAATGAGTTACATAATTGATAAAATGAGCATCTACAAAATTGGTTTAAGTAACTTATTTATCCCTCTTGGGCATGATAGTCACCCGCTTCACATGAATAATGCACAATTTGGTATCCTCGAACAAACCCACAAGATAGGCCTCTGCGTCCTCCTGAATTGCCAAAACTCATCACTTTGGAATCAAAGATTCGTCCATAAAAATATGAAAGAAACTAATTTGATAAATCAAGATCATGTTAATTAGATAGATCAAGATCCTGTTAACCGTCATGAACCTTTCCCTAATACTTCTTTTTCATCCTCCTCCAATCTAATGGACCTTCCCCTCGCACCACATTAAATCAATGCCCAGCTTGACATTCCTTCATCTTTCCAATCAATGACCATACTCTTTTTATGTTAGCAATAACACAAAATATATTGCAATGACAGTTGAGATGATAACCAACCTAGATCCATGTTAACCTAGATCTATCAAGTGTCGAGAGCTCATTACATCCAAACATACTATTTTTCCTCCAACTTCCATTAAGTGAATTTTGGTGTATTGGATGCCAAATTTCAAACAATGTTGTGCCCTTAATCTTTTGGCTCTTGGTGCATATGACATGGTACTAGGAATCACTACTTAAGGTCAGAGAGCGGTTAGCCTCGTCATGGTATAAAATCAAATATTCACCCTTAAACCTTAGCAATTGGGATTTATATGCATGAGGGACATAACCGTGTCTTTCCACCAAGAACACTTGTACAAATAGTCCAAAATCCCCTTAAGCATTTTTGGCCCCAAAGTTCCCAAACTCATTACACAAGAAAAGGATTACAAACACGTCCATGGTGTGAATCTGAAGAATGTTCCATGTCACCCACCATGTCATCTACTAGCATCATTTCAACCATGTTTCTGCCTCTAACTCGTGCCACGTGTCATACGGAAATAGGCCACTTGGCCACTTGAAAACACCAAAATTGCATACCACATGTCACGTGTATAGAGTGTGCCATGTCATCCCTCGAATATGTCATTGTCACATGTTTTCCATGTGTCCTCTTACCATTAAGCCACACTGTCTTTCTTGATGTGTCGCCACCAACTGTCATCCACCTATCATAGTATGGAGGAGAGCCCCAAATTTCTTGTTTTGTGACAAAATCCTTTGTAAACCAAAAATGGTATGGGGTGTTCATTCTCGTCGAATGCCATTCTCCATTAATATACAAAAAATCCATGTTTGTCTTGTGCTATCCATATAACATGATTCTCATTGTGCTAAGATTCCATGTCCTCACCCAACTAAGCTTGGCATTGTGTGACATGAAATTATCAGTCAATAGACAGGGAGTTTCCTATGTCTCAGACTTTGTTAACCACACCATCACACCAATGCACCCAACTCTATAAATTCTTCAACATGACCTTGGCATAGCGCGATGATGTTTCATGCCACATCATTTCCATGCCATGTGTCACTTGAAGAGTGATGCCACGTGTCACATGGATTTGGCCCACTTGGCCACTTGAAAATCCCAAATTTTCATGCCACGCATCACTTGCCACATGTAATATGGTTGAGTTTTACTACCAACCAGCTACCATATAATCCTCATCATCCAATATGATTATACCATTTGTCGAATTCCACATAACCATGTGTACAAGGGAAATCTCTTGGGACCAATTGTTTTGCAACTATTTTCTTTGTTAATCATAATGGCTGGCCTGGATAAGAATTTATGTCACTTACTAGCGTTATAAAATATTTCTTGGTATGCCTTCTGTTAAGCATTCCCATCGCCAAAATTTTCATGTGGCTTGACTTGAACTAGGTGCAATGTGACATCCATCAACTAATAAGAGATTTCTCTTCTGTACCTTCTTTTATCCATCCCATGCTCACACACACCTTCTGACTTGTTAACCATTTATTGATTTAATCTTCGCATTATCGATGTTCGTGGTTAATTGCAACACCTCCCCACGTATGCTCGATCGTTAATATGGGGGTCTACACTTTATCATATTTACAACTTAACCTTACATACATTCCTCAATGTGCACCAAAAGAATATTTTCACTTGCCTCAATCTAATTGTTCATAACAATTGTGTGGTCCCCAGTATGTTCGACGTTAATAGATGGGGGTTTCTGCACTTTGGGTTTTTACGAAACCAAGAGGCCTAGAACCCTACTAAAGTTCATACTTCCATAACTCCTCAACCCTTAGGAATTTCTCAAGGTTCCATATACCATTGGAAATGTCTCTGAGAGAAATATCCAGCTATACTCTTTGCAAAAGCACTTGATTTGATCCACTATAGGAAAAATGACTTCAAATTTAAGCCCTTGACATCAATGACTAATGTGACATCAATGGAAACCATCTTGCAATATACTAAACAATCTCCCCCTTTGGCATTGGTGGCAACATTAAGAAACATTTTAGCAGTATTGATGACAAAAACTCTTAGCAATACTCCCCTTCACACCTATAAGGTTCTTCTCCCCCTTGGACACTTTCCATGGCTAGTTGTTATTAGGATGCTACTCCCCCTTATCTATTATCCATGTATCACAATGTTTGGGCATTTCTTATCCCCATTTGAAATCAATGGTAAAGGGTGTACATGGTTGAAAGATATTTCCCTGAGATCATGCCTCTTCACAAGAAGGAATGCAACTATGTAATTGCTCCCCCTGCAAACGTATAGGGATAAAAAAAAAACTCAATTTAATCATTATATTCCTACAACTTACTCTTTAAATATGTCAACAAATTGAATAGTTGTTTGTCCTCAAATGAAATGAATCATTTTGCTGAGGAACAAGCCACTGCCAATTTTTTCCTGAGGTACTCAAATAGTTCTTTGGGAGGCGGTTTTGCGAAAATATCTGCAATTTTCTCATTAGTAGCCACATATTCAAGTTTAACAATATGGTAAGCAACTTGATCTCTCAAGAAAAGATACTTAATTGGAATATGGTTTTAGTCTTTGAATGAATAACAAAATTCTTGGAGATACTAATGGCATTAGTATTATCACACATAATGGGGATTGGATAATTAAACTCTTCTTTGATATACTTTAGAGTGTTGGGAAAAGTGTTGTCGTTTATGTCAATGGAGGATTCATTGATGTCAAGAAGTATCAATATCAGGGGGAGCCTGTTGGAGAGTCATAGTAAGTTATCATTCATGTCAAATAATCATTGATGTGTGTTTGATGTTTGTTTTTAAGGAATTTTTGGTGTAGTGGATCAACTCAAATACTCCTGAAAAGTACTTATATGGGTAGTCCTCATAAATAACTTTCCAACAGTATATGGCACTTAGATAAACTCCCAAGGATTGATGAGAAAATGCATTTTAAATTATGGAAATTAGTTAAAGCCAAGAGCCAGTTTGGGCCATTCAGGTTAGTTCAGGCTATTTAGGCCGCGAACCCCCAAATAGGCATGGGACCCAATCATTTAGGCCATTAGGGCCAGTGCCATTTTGGGCGGATATTGAAAATTTCACAGAGAAAATGCTTCATACCCTCAAACTCTCGAACCTGCATGGGACCCATCCCAGATTCAAGCTATTCGGGCCGTTCAAAAATTTAGATGTATTTCGGGCATTTAGCCTTTGAAAAATTACAAAAGAAAAATAAAAAATTCACTCGAACACAAAACTCTTCCCTTCTTACATTTTGATGTATCAAGGTGACGTCAACAAAGTGACATGGCACATGCCATACAAGTGATATGTGGCATGCTAATTTGTTGTTTTTGGGAGGCCAAGTTGGCCGAATCCAAGTGACATGTGGCACATCCTAGGACCACCACATGATCAAGATGATTTCAGTGCGATGATAGTATGATGATGTGGCAGAGATTTGGATTTTGTGCTAGGGGATGTGTTTTGGAGAATTTTTATGTGATAACTTTTATTTTTATTTTTATTTTATCATTATTTTTTTAATGAAAAATGGTAGTTTGAGCCTTTTAAACTTTAGAAGTGGACCCGACGTAGGGCATATTGACCCCATGGCCTTTGGGAATTTTATAATTCAGAAGAATATCCAAAGTGCGCAAGAGAAAGGGTCTCAAACCTTGAACCTATGAACTAGAATGGGACTTAGTTCAGTTGTTTGGGTCCATAAAGTGTTCAAGGAAGCAAGAGGAAACATTATCAAACCTGAATGAACATATTGAACCATCAAAGTAAAAAAATATGGTCATGACCCATGGTTCTATCATAAAGGCACCAAGACAATGGATTTTATTGTTTGGTGCTCAAGGAATTAAAGATGTTTTCACAACCACTATTTTCTGTTTGTGAAAGGTGCTACAACACAGGGACTTGGGTAAATTAGTGCATTGTTAAAAATTTTGGTGATCACATAATTCGATAGAGGAATTTGAATTTTTCAGTGTGATTATGAAATTTGGAACTTACTTACATTTTTGTGGTTCGTTTCAATGGTTTAAATCTTGTGTTGCATTCCATGATTTTGAAGAGATACCTATGAAGCTAAATAAGAAGAATTTGAAAAGTTTTGACTCCTAATGCATGAGATTGTAAAAAGACGCAACACAAGATATAAAAATAGGTACTTCAAATAGAAAAAAAATACATTGGTACTAATTCTGATAAAATTAACAATATAATAGAGAAAGTGAGAGAGATGATAAGCATAGAGAGTTAAAGCATGCTAAACAAAAAAATATCTGAAGCTTACAGAGAATTGTGGAATAAAAGGTTGTTTTATGAGAATTAACTATAGAAAGAAAAGTACAAAGGATCATAAATTGAAAAGGTACAAAAAATAGAAGATCAACTAAGGAAACAAGACCAAACTTTGAAATATTTTATCAGGGGATTGATGTCTCCTTCATGTAGGTGCCCAAAAAATCACTAGGTTGGTGCCTCTGAACAATGGGAGTTGGTGCTTCCATCAAGTGGGTTCTTGCAAAAGAAAGATAGGTTGGAGCCTCCTAAAGGTTGGTACCTACATGATATGGCGTAAGAATAAGTTGGTTCTTGCATCTACATCAAAAACAAAGTTTGGCAATTTTATCCCTTTATGGGTTTCCATGTATATATGGTGTCTCTATGTGTTGTAACATTATGTATGTGATGTTGATGGTATTGTTGTGCATTTACTTCATGATTAATTGTTGAATATTTAAATAACTTTTCTCATTGTTAAAAATGGCCAAATACTGTTAAAATATTTAAAATATTGATTAACCGCCCCCCCTCCCCCTCTCAAAAGTTTCTTAGTTTCCAACAATTGGTATCTGAGCATGATCCTTTAGCATTAGTCTAACAATTGGAAGGAGGATCGAAACCTAAAACATGGCTAGCCATGAAGGGTTTTCTACATATAAATCTCCTCTTTCCAATGGAAAAAACTATACCTTCTGGAAAGTGAGAATGAGGAAATATATAATGTCCCTTGGTGTAGATGTTTGGGGTGCAGTGGAAAATGGCTATGGAGAGCTAATTGCAATAGTTGATAAGGAAGACAAGATTGAATTATCGTTTAATTCCAAAGCAATGAATGCAGTCCTCAATGGATTGTCTAAATCAGAGTTTGTTAATGTGATGCATTGTAAGACTACAAAAGAAACGTGGGACAAATTAAAGGCCAACTATGAAGGCAATGGAAAAGTTAAAAGGACCAAACTACAAGTCTATAAAATGCAGTTTCAGTCAATAAAAATGAATGAAGATGAGGATGTTCCAAAATTTATTCTTAGAGTTGATGAATCAATATTTTACACACTTCAATTTTAATTTCTTATTCTAATTTCTATACACAACTGTTGGAAAGCAAACTATTGTATGTATGTGACTATTACTACAGAAACCCGTGTATATCTAGATAACTTATTTGATTATTTGTGCAACATTAATCAGTGAATTATTATTCCATTATTCATCAATTAAATAGTAAATATGAGTAGTTAAAAATAATATTAACACACACAACCATATGAGCAACAATATTTTTAGGTGGAAACCCAATGTAGGAGAAAACCACAATAGCTGTCGTCTTCATCTTCTTTTATTAAAAATAATATTCTTACAATCTTGTACTGGCACAAAATTTAACCAGTATGCAGGAACCTACCTTCTGAAGGCTACAACCTTCTCTCGTTTTCCATCTCCTACTGGAAGGTAGCTACAACCCACTTTCTGAAGACCGCTATCCTTAGCCCTTTGTGGATCACTTTTTAGAGTGTTTAAAAATGGACCCACTCCAAACATTTATAAAATCAACTACCAAAATAGTGAATCATCAAATCTACTAATGAAACCAAAGCAACTAGAAAAAACTAGATCAAAAGAAATCATACCAATGCACATCCACTCATCAATATACCAAGTCAAACATTGTTACCCATCACAAAAACCAATTGTTGCCACTGTAAAATCTGATGAAGCATGCATTAGATTATATACGCTACTTTTCTTAATCATACTTATAGTTTTTAACCCCATACATAAATTACCTGCATATGAATTCTAAAAACAAAAAATCAATAATTGCGAGAGCATAAAACATAAAAAATATATACATAGAGATTTTCCCCTAGATCCCAAAACCAAGACTACCAAATTGATTTTTCAATATGTTCCTTTCAATGTTACAATACATATATATACACACTGAAGCATCCATAAACCCCAATCCATTAACCCTAGATTAGAACATAATCGTAGTCCCCTTGACCAGATCTACAAAATACCATGGACAGAAAACCATCCTGCCCAAAACCATGTGCGAAATCCATGCACAATACCATAGGTAGGTCCATCCACCTAATATAGGGTCCAAAAAAGTTTTTCTCGGGGTGCTGCCACTAACCACATATAGGGGGCTACCACCCCCCTGTATACCCCCTGACATGGAGGCGGCAGCTGTCCCCTCTGTGACCCCTCGATAGTGCCTAACGCACATACAAGAGGGGCTAACGCCCCTGTGTAACCCTCCACACATGGGGTAGTCATGGAAATAATATAACACAACTCAAAAATACTTGCATATGTATGCACTTCTCCTAAAGAAGATCTGTGTACATATCTCAAAATGTTGTTAACTGAATCTGAATCACTACGCCAATGAATCATTGAACCAAATACATGTACATGCAACATCAACTGAGCAGCAACACTACAACTCGACATGGACACCACGATCAGCATGAACATACCAGCACTGTCATGTTGAGTCATGTCATGAGTCATCTTGGCCACATCACTCCTGTGGGCCATAATACTATTATCATTGTAATGTAACATGGAAGTCCAAGAGACCCACATACGAAGTTGAAAAGTCATGTTAGTTGAAGAGTCATGTAAGTCAAACAGTCATGAGGGAAGTTGAAGAGTCACAAGGGTCAAGTTCACCCTTAGTTATATGTATCCCTCATTTTTACATGCAAAGGAATTTCACCTTGGCTCCTCCTACATAGCCTTGAGAGTTTGTAATCTTTTCTTTGAGGAGCGAGCAGTGGCTCTAATGTCCCCCTATCGGGGTTAGTGATGTATGGTATATGGATGTGCCTTGGGACTTTCTCTTAATTTAGAAGCCTCTTACTAGGCCAACACGCTTTCACAAATGTATTGTCTTCATATGTAAGACTATTCTTTGGACGCTTGTAATGCATGTTTCTTTAACTTGTATTAATACAGTTGAACTATTTCACTTGTTTTAGTGGATATGTTGTTGGAAATGTGTTGTATCCATTATTAACGTTGTCTCGCCCATGTGGACTATTCTTCCGGACACTCATAGATTCATTCTTGTAAACTTGTTATAATGATCGTCGCACTCATTTGGAATATTCCACTGGGTGTTGTACGTGTTATCTATTCACTTTGTGTTTGGGACTGTCGTATCCTTGTGGACTACTTTGCCAAAAGCTATGCATAGCCTGCTGTGTTGTGTGTCTTTGATTTGGAACTATTCCCTTTTGAAACTAGACTCACTCTCACCCTCTCCCTCAGCAGTGAAAGAACTTAGTGACAAGTTACACTAAGCACTCACCAAGCAGATGAGACTCATAGAGAACCTTATGACAAATTTACAAAATATAACTCTTTAAATTTTCTTAACACTACCAACTCCTTACATAATTTATCTAAAGCCCTAAAGTATCAATGGATGACCCAAAAGGTTAGAGATATGCCCACTTTAAAAATTTTGAACAAATTTTATCGTCTCTACATATAAAGCCAAAAAACCTAATGGTCTTATCAGTATGAACAAAGACAAAACATACACCACTCTACCCCTTCCTTGAGAAAAAAAATCAACGTATGTTAAATTCTAGGGCCACATATATCATGTCAACCTGGTAATAGAGAAATATTTTTTGCAAACATTCAGGACAATGTTGCGTGCCAAATAGCCTTATGTGAACATAAAATCACACATAAAATCCCTTCCTTCTCTTTTGAGTATGTGATTCTAAATTTTGAGTGCAATGATTGTATCAGGACCGCCAATTCATTTATTATATCTAGAAATTATCTTAGAAAATCGCAGAATCTCTTTGTTGTAATATGCGATCAATCTCTTCCATTAAAAGTCTCAATTGGCACCTATATCAAATAATTGAATTATTAACGTGAAATTTGAGTAGAAAGTGACACAATCCAAAAATGATTGAATATTATTTAGCATCAACAATCTCTAAGGCATGGTATCCTTTATCTCTAATGAGTTACATGATTGATAAAATAAGCATCTACAAAATTGGTTTAAGTAATTTAATTATCCCTCTTGGGCATGATAGTCACCCGCTTCGCATGAATAGTGCACATTTTGGTATCCTTGAACAAACCCACAAGATAGGCCTATGCATCCTCCTGAATTGCCAAAACTCGTGACTTTGGAATCACATATTTGTCCCTAAAAAGACAAAAGAAACTAATTTGATAAATCAAGATAATGTTAATTGGATAGATCAAGATATTGTTAACCATCGTGACCCTTTTCCTAACACTTTTTTTTCAACCTCCTCTAATTTGATGACCCTTCCCCTTGCGACACATTAAATCAATGCCCGGCATGACTTTCCTTCATCTTTCCAATCAACGACCCTGCTCTTTTTACGTCAGAAATAACACAAAATATTTTGCAACGATGGTTGAGATGATAACCAACCTAGATTCATGTTAACCTAGATCTATCAAGCATCAAAATCTCATTACATCCAAACATACTATTTTTCCTCCAACTTCCACTAAGTGAATTTTGGTGTACTGGATGCCAAATTTCAAACAATGTTGTGCCCTTAATATTTTGGCTCTTGGTGCATATGACATGGTACAAGGAACCACTACTTAAGCTCAGAGAGTGGTTAGCCTCGTCATGGTATAAAATCAAATCTTCACCCTTACACCTTAGCAATTGGGATTTATATGCATGAGGGACATAACCATGTCTTTCCACCAAGAACACTTGTACAAATAGTCCAAAAGCCCCTTAAGCCTTTTTTGGCCCCAAAGTTCCAAAACTCATTACACAAGAAAAGGATTACAAACACATCCATGGTGTGAATCTGAAGAATGTGCCATGTAACCCACCATGCAATCTACTAGCATCATTTCAACCATGTTTCTGCCTCTAACTTGTGCCACGTGTCATACGGAAATAGGTCACTTGGCCACTTGAAAACACCAAAATTGCATACCACATGTCACGTGTATAGAGTGTGCCATGTCATCCCTCGACTATGTCACTATCACATGTTTTCCATGTGTCCTCTTACCATTGGGCAACACTATCTTTCTTGATGTGTCACCACCAGTTGTCATCCACCTATCATAGTATGGAGGAGAGCCCCAAATTTCTTGTTTTGTGATGAAATCCTTTGTAAACCAAAAATGGTATGGGGTGTTCATTATCGTTGAATGCCATTCTCCATTATATACAAAAACTCCATGTTTGTATTGTGCTCTCCATATAACATGATGCCCATTGCGCTAACATTCCATGTCCTCACCCAACTGGGCTTGGCATTGTGTGACACGAAATTGTTAGCCAATAGACAGGGAGTTGCCTATGCCTCAGACTTTGTCAACCACACCATCACACCAATGCACGCAACTCTATAAATTATTCAATGGAGGATTCATTGATGTCAATAAGTATCAATCTCAGGGGGAGCCTGTTGGAGAGTCATAGTTGGTTATCATTCATGTCAAATAATCATTGATGTGTGTTTGATGTTTGTTTTTAAGGCATTTTTGGTGTAGTGGATCAACTCAAATACTCCTGAAAATTACTTAGATGGATAGTCCTCAAAAATACCTTTCCAATAGTATGTGGCACTTAGAAAAACTCCCAAGGGTTGATGAGAAAATGAATTTTAAATTTTGGCTATTAGTTAAAGCCAAGAGCCAGTTTGGGCCATTAAGGTTAGTTCAGGCTATTTAGGCCCCGAATCCCCAAATAGGCATGGGACCCAGTCATTTAAGCCATTAGCTCCAGTGCCATTTTAGGAGGATATTGAAAAGTGCACAGAGAAAATGCCTCGTACCCTCAAACTCTCGAACCTTCATGGGACCCATCCCAGATTCAGGCCATTCGGGCCATTAAAAAATTTAGATGTATTTCAGGCATTCAACCTTTGAAAAAAATTACAAAAGAAAAATTAAAAATTTGCTCGAACCCAAAACTCTTCCCTTCTTACATTTTGATGTATCAAGGTGACGTCAGCAAAGTGACATGGCACATGCCATACAAGTGATATGTGGCATGCTAATTTGGTGTTTTTGGGTGGCCAAATGAGCCAGATCCAAGTGACATGTGGCACATCCTAGGACCACCACATCGTCAAGGTGACGTCAGTGTGATGATATTATGATGATGTGGCAGGGCTTTGGATTTTGTGCTAGGGGACGTGTTTTGGAGAATTTTTATGTGTTAAATTTATTTTATTTTATTTTATTTTATTTATGAAAAATGGTAGTTCAGGCCTTTTGACATTTAGAAGTGGGCCTGACACAGGACATAGGGACCGCATGGACTTTGGGAATTTTATAATTCAAAAGAATATCAAAAGTGTGCAAGAGAAAGGGTCTCAAACCTCGAACCTACAAACTAGAATGGGACCTAGTTCAGTTGTTTGGGTCCATAAAGTGTTCAGGGAAGTAGGAGGAAAGAGTATCAACCTTGAATGAACATATTGAACCATCAAAGTAAAAAAATATGGTCATGACCCATGGTTCTATCACAAAGGCACCAAGACAATGGATTTTATTGTTTGGTGCTCAAGGAATTAAATATGTTTTCACAACCACTGTTTTCTGTTTGTGAAAGGTGCTACAACATAGGGACTTGGGTAGATTAGTGCATTGTTAAACATTTTGGTGATCACATATTTCGACAAAGGAATTTGAATTTTTCAGTGTGATTATGAAATTTGGCACTTACATACATTTTTGTGGTTCATTTCAGTGGTTTAAACCTTGTGTTGCATTCCATGATTTTGATGAGATACTTGCGAAGCTAAATAAGAAGAATTTGAAAATTTTTGACTCCTAATGCATGAAATTGTAAAAAGACGGAACACAAGATATAAAAATAGGTACTTCGAATAGAAAGAAAATACGTTGGTACTAATTTTGATAAAATTAACAATATAATAGAGAAAGTGAGAGAGATGATAAGCATAGAGAGTTAAAGCATGCTAAACAAAAAAAATATCTGAAGCATACAAAGAATTGTGGAATAAAAGGTTGTTGTATGAGAAAACTATAGAAAGGAAAGTACAAAGGATCAGAAATTGAAAAGGTACAACAAAGAGAAGATCAACTAAGGAAACAAGACCAAACTTTGAAATATTTTATCAGGGGATTGAAGTCTCCTTCATGTAGGTGCCCAAAAAATCACCAGGTTGGTGTCTCTGAACAATGGGAGTTGGTGCTTCCAGCAAGTGGGTGCTTGCAAAAGAAAGACAGGTTGGAGCCTCCTAAAGGTTGGTGCCTACATAATATGATGTAAGAATAAGCTATTTGTTGCATATTTATCAAAAAAAAAGTTTGGCAGTTTTATCCCTTTATGAGTTTCCACGTATATATGGTGTCTCTATGTGTTGTAACTTTATGTATGTGATGTTGATGGTATTGTTGTGCATTTACTTTATGGTAAATTGTTGAATATTTAAATAACTCTTCTCATTGTTAAAAATGGCCAAATATTGTTAAAATCACTAAAAATTTGATTAACACCCCAACCGCCTCGCTCCCCCCCCCCCCCCCCAAAAGTTTCTTAGTTTCCAACAATTTGTTATCTGAGAATGATCCTTTAGAATTAGTCTAACAATTGGAAGGAAGATCAAAAACTGAAACATGGCTAGCCAGGAAGGATTTTCTACATATAAATCTCCTCTTTTCAATGGAAAAAACTATACCTTCCGGAAAGTGAGAATGAGGACATATCTAATGTCCCTTGGTGTAGATGTTTGGGGTGCAGTGGAAAATGTCTATGGAGAGCCACTTGCAATAGTTGATAAGGAAGACAAAATTGAATTATCATTTAATGCCAAAGTATTGAATGAAATCCTCAGTGGATTTTCTAAATCAGAGTTTGTTAAAGTTATGCATTGTAAGACTATGAAAGAAATGTGGGACAAATTAAAGGCCAACTATGAAGGTGATGGGAAAATTAAAATGACCAAACTAAAAGTCTATAAAATGCAGTGTTATTCAATAAAAATGAATGAGGATGAGGATGTTGCAAAATTTATTCTTAGAGTTGATGAATCAATATTTTACACACTTCAATTTCAATTTCTTATTCTGATTTCTATACGTAACTGTTGGAAAGAAAACTAGTGTATGTACGCGACCATTACTATAGAAACCTGCGTATATCTAGATAACTTATTTGATTATCTGTGCAACATTAATCTGTGCATTATTATTCCATTATTCATCAATTAAATAGTAAATATGAGCAGTCAACAATCATATTAACACACACAACCATATGAACAATAGGATTTTTAGGTGGAAACCCAATGTAGGAGAAAACCATAGTTGCTATCTTCTTCGTCTTCTTTTATTAAAAATAATATTTTTACAATATTGTACTGGCGCAAAATTTAACCAGTATGTAGGCACCTACCTTCCGAAGGCTACAACCTTCTCTCGTTTTCCATCTGCTATTGGAAGGGAGCTACAACCCCCTTTCTGAAGACCCATATCCTCAGCCCTTTGTGGATCACTTTTCAGAATGTTTCAAAATGGACCCACTCCAAACAATTCTAAAATAAACTACTCAAATACTAAATCATCAAATCTACTAATGCAACCAAAGCAACTAGAACAAACTAGATCAAAATAAATCATACCAATGCACATCCACTCATCAATATACCAAGTCAAACATTATTACCCATCACAAAAACCAATTGTTGCCACTGTAAAATCTGATGAAGCATGCATTAGATCGTATACGCTACTATTCTTAATCATACTTGTATTTTTTAACCCTGTACAAAAATTACTTGCATACGAATTCTATAAACATAAAATAAACAATGGCAAGAGCATAAAACATAAAAAATATATACACAAAGATTTTTCCCCAGATCCCAAAACCGAGACTACCATATTGATTTTTCAATATGTTCCTTTCAATGTTACAATACATATATATACATGCTGAAGCATCCATAAGCCCCAATCCATTAACCCTGGATTAGAACATAACCGTAGTTCCCTTGATTGGATCTACAAGATACCATGGACAGAAAACCATGTGCAAAATCCATGCATAAAACCATAGGTAGGTCCATCCACCTAATATAGGGTCCAAGAAAGTTTTTTTCGGGGTGCTACCCCTGACTACGTACAGGGGGGGCTACCACCCCCTGCATACCCCTTGACACGGGGGGGGAAGCTGCCCCCTCTGTGACCCCTCGACAGCGCCCAACGCAATGTACAGGAGGGGATAATGCCCCTGTGTAACCCCAACATGTGGTGTAGTCATGGAAATAATATAACACAACCCAACAATACTTGCATATGTATGCACTTCTCCTGAAGAACACCTATGTACATATTTTTAACTGAATCTGAATCATTACACCAATGAATCAATCAACCAATTAGATATTGAATCCAACATAAATCATTGAAACCAATACAGATTATCACATAGTAGCATCATCCCTAGTCAACATATCATTCTGTAAACAATTCAACCCAACTAGAATGATAAACACAGATTATCATGAGAGATACATCATCGACAGACAACAATAGACATAACATAACTGTTTAGACATGATTAACAACTCATACTGTAAAACCTTAGCACATGTATGCAAATTTTGTAAATCACTTCCTCTTATGTATGCACTTTTCATACTTGACGCCTGCGTACATATCTGTCCATATTACAAAATATATATGTGACTAGTTAAGGCAAACCAATGTACAAATATAAAATCAACGAGTCATGCTTTCATTGCAACCACATAATATAATTTGCAACCCTTACTGTCTCATATTCATGTCAGAGTATTATTAACACCAAATATGTATCACAATTAGATATTCTCAACAAGAAAATCAAACAAGTACATATGATACCACACTTCAATTTTTTCAGACTTGTCTTTTCCTTGCTCCTTGGTGCACACCTATTTCAGATCAAATCATTCATAGAAAATATTAGGCCTTCAAACCTCATCTCCATCTCCTTATATAGCTTAGGCCTTAGCCAATACCTTAGGCCAATCCCCTAGTAATGTCAATGGTATTCACTGATAGGATAAAATATATGTTCTCGCGCTCATTAATATGGGCAATACCATGGTAAAGACCCATGTACGTGACTTTTCTTCACCATACCCGCGTATGTATGTGGCCTTTATTCACAAGATCCACGCATACTTTCCAGACTTGATCTTTATCATTCCTCTATCTCTGAATTGATATTCCCTTGCCTATCTTACCTGTAGCATTTGCATAACCATCATGTTGACATCTTTATCAAGTAGGTTTCCATTAAGGACAACACATTATTCATAATTCCAAGAATCTACCTTTTTGGACATGATGGCAACCACTTTGGTGTTTGGTCACCACTCCCTGTAGATACCTATAAATACATTTGTAGATATACCAAGCTTCTCTCCAAACATTTTTCTCCAACACCAAGCTACTCCCCCCCTTTGACATCAAGGGAAAAGGGTTGATCAATGTTGAATGAATAATTCCTACCCCCTTTATAGAGAGGATCACTATAAGTCTGATCTGTTGAATATGAGCACTGACCATACTCCCGTTGAGCAAATTTTGAATGTTATGGAAGATATTCAAGGAACTACATGACTCTTTGACTCCACCAAATATTTCCGTTCCTATCATCACGAATTCATGCTTACATTAATCACCAAACATGGTGGGGTTGAACATTTGACTCAACATTACATCAAGTGTCCAAAATAATGGGATTACATACATAATTGAATTAACCCCAATAGTCCAAACATGACTAAGTATTACGATCATTACATCATGGGTATTTACATGACCTTTACATAAAGAGATAGATATGACATTTATGGCCAAGATCAAAGAAAGACCATGAGTCTTTTTAGCAACCATCATATAGCATACAGGATCCTACGTCATCATCATGTATCTCCAACATATAAGAGAACCGAGGACATCATCATAAAGCAACATAAAATAATCATCGTTTTAACCAACATATAGTCATCATCCAAAACTTAAAAAAAAAACGTGTCATTAGTAGCATCACTAATCATAAGCATCATTATGTAACAAGGAAATCTCAAGAAGTCATAATTCCAACAATGCACTTCTAGAAATATAGCAAATGTTTCCCCTGAACCTATGCCAACTCTTCACTCTCAGGTTTGATCACATTGTTATAGAAATTTTTTGGCACTTGAACCCCAATCATACATGTCCATAAACCAAGGGCTTCTAAGTCCCTAAAAGTGTTGCTTCACACCCTAAAGGAACAAGGTCAGCTGATTACATCATCTCCCAAAAGCTCTCCACAGAAAACGGCTCAGAACTGGTCAAAACTAGACCATACAGACTGCCCAGTGCAGCGGGTGCGATGCATCCCACCTGCTCAAAGTAAAAAGTGCGATGCATACTGGAAATCCCTTCTGTAGGGTGCGATGGATGAGAGAAGACAAATGGTAGAGACAGTTTGCAAGGTGGGTGATCATGGAATCTTCCAAAAACTTCTCCTGTGACACTTGCCTCTCTAAATTCAGCCAAAGATGAGTAAGAGACCATCAATCTCCAAGTGGAATCAAGAACTATCAGAGAGAGGACACTAATCAAAATCCCAGAAGCTGACTCACCCTCCTGCAATAATCTATATATGGATCCCTCATCACAGAGATCCAGAGGCTGGAATCTTATATATTGTAAGGAAGTGTTGTTGGTTTCCTGGTGCAACATCATAGTGTTGAGTGATCTAAGCTTTTCATGAGGTGAAGAAGGGCTTTCATGCTGAGAGGATGACGCTGGGTCAGAACAATTGGTTGTAATCCTCTTTGCTATTCTTGATATTAATCAAGCTATTCAAGTTTTCCTCCACATTCTTGTATGTTTGATGATATATACATCTGTGTGGTCAATATATATCTGGTCCTGTATTGTTTATGATTTTAGATCTCCGTTCTTCGATATTATTATGCTGCTTTGATCCCACAAGTGCTCTTTGAAGCTAGGTAGACGAAGGAGGAGCGGCAAAGATCTCTCAAAAGGGAGAGGAACCAAGTAAGGAACCAAGCGCACGACTGAGGTTGGTGTCCTTTGTTCCCCTCTTATCTACTTCTCATAAAGGAAAGCGAAAGTGGTTTTAGTTTGTTTGTTTCTAAGATAGCTACCAGTCTTAGTGGGACTAGCAGCTCCGAGTGGACACTAGATTTCCTGATAACACACATCCAACTCATCAATTAGTAAAGTCAAAATAGTAGTAGCAACTCATAACCATCATAATCCAATATCACTTTTAAGTAGCACCTGAATATCAAGAGAATGTAACCAATTAATACCATAACCATAGGGCTAAAGAAAAAATGACTGAAATATACCAGAATCTTTCCCTGAGACTATCCCATTGTTCCTTCATCATATAGAAACATACACTACTATCTAGAACTAGAATCACGTATATACGTGACTGTCCTTCATGTAACTCACGTACAAAAAGTAAAATGTGATCATTTCAAGTCTCAGCTTCCCCTAAACATGAAAGAGCTATCATAATGATTAACAAAGTGATGAGGTAGAGACCAATCCTAGTTTTTTTCTGAGATATTCAAAGGGATCACGTGGAAGTGGTTTTGTAAATATATCTACAACTTGTTCCTTTGAAGGAACATATTCGAGTTTGACCTTTTGTTCAAGCACATTTTCTCTCATAAAGTGATATTTGATTGGAATATGCTTGGTTTTTGAGTGCATGACAGGGTTTTTAGAAATACATATGGCACTAGTATTATCACACATAATAGGTATAGGTTGAGGACAAGTTATTTGAAAGGCTTGCAATGTTTGCATCATCCATATTAGTTGAGTAAAACAAGATGCAGTAGAAACATATTTTTCCTCAACATTAGATAAGGAAATGGAGCTTTAATTTTTTCTGAACCACGATACCGAGCGAGGTCCCAAAAAAAGTGCTCCTCCAGTAGTACTCTTTCAATCATCAATATTACCTACCAATATACATCTATATAAGCATGAAGTGCAAAATATGCATCTTTGGGATACCACAGACCAAAATATTTTTCCCTGTAAATTCTTGAATATTCTCTTGACTACATGGAGATGAGTTTCCTTACGATTTGCTTGAAATCGTCCAACAATCCCAACTGCATGCATAATATTTGGTCTCGTGCCTACAAGGTAGAGTAAGCTCCCAATTATAGATCCGTATTCTGGTTGGTTTACTGAAGGAGAATCATAATGTGAACTAATATTACATCGTATTACCATTGGTGTGCATACTGGCTTACAGTCTTCCATTCCATATTTCTTCAAAATCTGCTTGAGGTACTTGGTTTGTAAGAGGAAGATACCATTCTTTGCTTGCTGAACTTGAAGACCAAGAAAGTATGTTAGTTCACCAAGTAAGGAAATTTAAAATTCTTGCTGCATAGTTTAAGCAAATCCTTGACTCATAGATTATTCATTACTTCCAAATATGGAGTCATCTACATAAACAATAACTGCCAAAAGTTTATCTTTATCCATCTTTATATATAGATTTCTATCTGTAGACCCCTTGGTGAAGCCTTGTTCTTGAAGATACCTGTCAAGACGATAATACCATGCATCTAGGGCTTGTTTTAGCCCATATAGAGCCTTCTTAAGTTTACAAACAATCTTTTTATCGTTACCTAGAATGAACCCTTCATGTTGTTCAATATAAACTTCTTCTTCTAGGTCCCCATTTCGAAATGCAGATTTAGCATCCATTTGATATACTCTAAAGTTATGAAAGCTTGAAAATGCAAGGAACATTTTTATGGCTTCAAGTCTAGCTACGGGTGCAAATGTTTCTTCAAAGTCTATTCCTTCTTGTTAAGCATAGCCTTTGCATACGAGTCTTACTTTGTTTCTAATTACCTCTCCTTTTTCATTCAATTTGTTTTTGAATACCCATTATGTCCCAATAACATTTTTATCATGAGGCCTTGGTACTAATTCCCATGAATGGTTTTTTCTATTTGATCAAGTTATCCATTCATTTCCTTAACCAAAATTCATCTTTGCTTGCTTGATTTACATTTTTAGGTTCAATTGTGGATAGTAAGGCTAGATAACTAGGAGTTCCAACAAGATTTCTTCTAATTTGTACTCCAAATTCCTTTTCACCTAGAATTTGAGATTCCAAATGATTTTCCTGAACATAGGAGTCTTTTTTTATTCTTTTGTGCTTTGAATTCCTTCTTCTAGTGCTTCATTATTTCCCTCTCCTACATCCTTTTGTCTTGTTGTAGGAACACGTTTGTCATCTACTGGTGCTTCCCTTTTGGTATCTGTGGATACTTCATCAATTACAAAATCAATGCATTCAACAATCTTTTGAAGCCTTTTATTATAGAAATTATATCCTTTTCTTCTAGAGGAGTATCCAAGGAGAATTTCTTCATCGGCTCTAGATTCAAACTTTCTAAGTTTATTATAATTATTTTTTATGTAACCTTTTCTTCCAAAAACTCTAAAATGTTTGATGGCCGGAGGCTTACCAAACCATAGTTCATAAGGAGTTTTATCATTGTTTACCCAAATATGAGCTTTGTTGAGGATATTCATGGTTGTGTGTGTTGCTTCTCCCCATAAGGTATGAGGTGTTCCAGACTCATCAAGCATGGCACATGCCATTTGTTGGATTATTTTGTGCATTATTTTTTCCACTCCATTTTGTTAAGGATTTTTAGCTATAGAAAACTGCCTCTTGATACCATGTTGTTCACAAAAGTCGAAAAACTCATATAATATAATCTCTCCTCCTCTATTAGATATAAGAAATTTTATTTTTAAGTCTAACTCATTTTCTACTAAAGCTATGAAGACTTTAAATTTATCAAATGCTTCATATTTATGTTTCAAAAAGCTAATCCAACACATTCTAGTAAAATCATCAATGAATAATATGAAGCATTGTTCGCCTCGAGGAGACTTCTCTCTCATAGGACCACACAAATCAATATGAATAAGTTCAAGTGGCTTACTTGAAGTACCTTCTTTAGCATTAAACATAACTCTTGTTTTCTTACCATATTGACATGATTTGCATATGTTGATTTCTAGTAGAAAGATGTTAGGAATGTCATGTACTACTCCCATTCTGCTTAACTTGTGTAATTGAGTGAAGCTTAGATGTTCCAGTCTTTTGTTCCAAAGGCAACATTATTTTTATTTTCTCAAGTAACAATGCTCTTGGCCACCTTCCAAGACATAGACATTACCTGGAGTTCTTGTTCCCTTTACGCTCTTACCCGTATCGAGATTCCGTACCACACAATTATTTGATATGAAAACAACCTCATTCCATTGGTTACACATTTGAATAACACTAAACAAGTTATTTATTAATCCATCAACAAAAAGAACATTTCCAGCTTTAACCTGATCCTTTTGCAAAAAAATGCATTTCTCTTTGATAACAGTAGGTGAGTTATTTCCAAAGGTTATGTTCTTTTCTTTCTTTATTTCATTAAAGATCATAAACTTATATTTATCACCTGTCATATGCTATGAGCATCCACTGTCAGTGTACCACATATTTTCTTGATCTCCTGCATACAAATCTAAACCACAATTTTCAAATTCAATGGTTTTCTTTTTCCATACCTTGGATATTGTTGGCTTCATTCGCCTCATTTTTCTTTTGTATTCGGTCTCTCTATGCCCAAATTTATTGCAAAATGAACATTTTGTTTCATCTTGGAAAGGTGAGAAAGTATTGTAAGAGTATTTCTTTAATCCCATCTCATTCTTTTGTTTTCTCGCTTCTCTAGTAATGATATTTTTATAAGCGACACATTGAGCAACCTGTTGGAGCCTAGAAAATCGTTGCAACAACATAGGGGAAAACCACCCAGTCGGGGACTTGAATACCATCCCTTATCTATTTGGAATAATGGCTCCGATTGGATATAATGGGACCAGTTTCCCAATAAAAATGTGATAGAATTAATAGTGTGTTTATGGCCAAAAACTAAGTGATAGATGGGGTGGTTTACAAACTAGAATATATTTATATTAATCTATCTATTACCCAGGGTTTACTTATGCTTATGCGATCTAGAATAATTATCCTTAGTGTATGATAATAAAGCCTGATCAAACACTTACATAAATGAAAAGATTTTAAGATAATTATTTTGATTTAATAGTTAATCAAAATAATTGATGAAACATATATCGCATCAAAGAACGTTTAGAAATTTCTCACATATGTATTAAAGATGACAATTCTAGCATGTTCAAAGGTGAATTAATACTGAATTGTATTAGAAGAGATACACATAGTAAACAATATAAAGAGAAATGACTATCAATTCATAAACAAAATAAATATACAATGATAAAAGTACTCGATGTATATGACTCTTCTCCTGAAGGAAATACTTTCAGTCTAGTATTTTTCATTAAGATGGTTTCAAAAGTACAAAAGTGCAAGCCTCCAAAGCCTTCTTTACAAAAATTCAGGACTTTGATCCCGTGGTTCTACTAAGAAAAACTTCAAAAGTACAGTAGTGAAAGCTTCCAAAGTTATTCTTTTTAAAATTTGGGGACCCTTTATTTGTAAACATGAAAGGGTTTATATAATAAAAATAAGGTATAAAAATAGACATTACATGAAATTTATAAGGAGGTTAAAAAAAACTCTCCTTAAAATAAGTGACAAAAATACAGAAATTTAGAAATTGTTGAAATGACGATCTCAAGAATGCAATTGTGTCTATTCTTTCATTCGCTATCCGAGCTCATAAATATCCATCATTGGCTTAACTTCAGGAGGCTGACCTATCCTCATGCGTAGCTGTCCTGTATACACTGCATCTGAAAGCATAGGAAGCATATGGGTGGATGAGTCAGCAAGGAAAGGTAGAATTAGCCACTGGCTGTGTGGGTTCACCAGATATTTCCAATATACTTCCCAATCGAGACTGGTCAATTTGTTAAATTCTTCTTCCTTTAATTTTAAAGTTTATTGTCATTGCCTTTCTAGGACTTTGATATCAGGAATACTGCTAGGTGGGCATTCTTGAATCAGGTTAGCATTATGCAAGTTATCATTGATAGTTTCAATAATGTTATTTGCAGTATCGGTTGCTCTGGAGACTTCCCTTTCTACATGTTTCAATTGAATTTCCCAAACAGTAAAGAGGATTTCCTTGTGTGATTCCTCTATTCTGGGAATATATGTTGCTCTCCCTTCTGGAGTATCCTTCCATGTTATAAATCACGAGATTTTATCATCAATATCATTGAAAGTCACCCTTAGATCGTATGTTTGATTCATTATGAATCCCTTGTAACACACAATGGATTGATGATAGACAACTTTTGACAAAACATTATTTGTTTCCTTGACAACAGAGTGTTGAGCTCCAATGCTTCCTTTATAAAATCCTCCACTTTAGGATTGTCCTTCAACTAATCAAGTTAAAAATGGAGTTGTTGTATTTGGACATCCTTAGTACTTATATCTACCTGATATTGGATCTTTAATTGATAAAAGCTCTACTATAATTGGCACATTTGTGTTTTCATTTAAAGGTAAATACTTTGTCTCTCTTCTGCCAACTGTTGAATTATCTTTTCTTTTTCTCTGACTAGTTGTCGAACCTCTGTTTCTTTGTCAATTGTAGCAGATGCATAAGCACCTCCAAATTGTGACAATTTTGTCAAATTTTCTAAAGGATTAATTGGAGTGTCCGTCCATACTATATCCACAGGTACATCACCAGGAATGACTATTGATGATGGCTCTGTTCTTCTCCTTTTCCTTTGCCTTTTAACCACAACTTGATATTTGGGACTGTAAAAGACATGAAGAGGAGGGATTTCTTCCACTTTAAGGACTATCTCAGATGAGGGGAATGCCGGGATGATCTCAACTTACTATGTAGAGACAACTTTATCATCAACCCTACTAATAAATGAGTTATGTCTAGTGTTTTGGGGTGCGCTGAATGTTTTCTCTATTTCAATTTTCTCTACCCCTTGCTCTCCTCTAAGTTACTGATCAAATTGTTTCCAGGTTTCATCTAGCTGATTCTTGAAGGGATTTTCATCAATATGTACTTCTGTGGATTTATCTTCCACTTCAATATCCTTGGAAACCATTTTTGATTTATGTTCAGAATTCTTTTTTGAACTCTTCTCTAAATTTTTCTTTGAGTTCTGCTCTGAGTTGTGTTCTAACTTCTGCCCTGGATTCTGCTTTGAACCTTGTTCCGAGCCCTTTTCTGATTTTTGTGTTGAACCCTGATCTAAATCATTCTCCTCTTGGATAATCAATTGAGGGATCCTCAACAGATCCAAAGGGAAAATTTGCATTCTTTTTTCTCTGTATTGTTGGAATTGGGCTACCCTTTCTGGATCCATTTTTTACATGGCCAAATGCTGCACTTGTGAAAATAGTTCAGAAGATTCAAATAGGTCATCGTATTCGTCATCTTCATGACTGAAGTGTCTAATTTTCACTTGGGCAGTGAAATTGTATGCAACTTTGTTAGGGTTAAACTGTTTGTGAGGAATGGTAACAAGATTCAAGCATGTAATATTATTGATTTCAACCACAACATGCTTGAAATCATGTAGAGCATAAACACCACATTGGATGGGGAATGAAGGCCAAAGAAATTTCTTGCCTTCTCTTAGGGTCTTTGTCAATCCATCCCCTACAATTGATAAGAATATCTCTCTAGGTAAATAGGGGGGGGGGGGGGGGGGGGGTTGCACAACATAACAATTGGCGATTCACTAGAGAACCAGTTACCTCTTGAGAATAGTATTTCAGATTAATCACATTGTAAGGATTGGGTTGACATTTTCGAACCAACTAAGTGGTTCATCCTCAGACAAGGTGAGAACCAAACAATCTAAGAGATAAATAGTAGGGATGCCATCATGGTTCAGGGTAAGCCGTTCAAAACAGCTTTACCCTGACCATGATGCATCCCTGCTATTTATTCTCTTATATCATTTGGTTTCTCACCTTGTCTTGAGGACGAATCACATTAGTTGGTTCGAAACGTCGACCCAATCCTTACAATGTGATTAATCCAAAAGACTGTTCTCTACATCATGGATCACAAAAGTCTTAGATCTAACAATTATCTCTAATTTAAAATAATGAAATTTCTAAAAATTTCCTAAGTAAAAATAATTTAGGAAAGGAAGAGTATTTTTGAAATATTTAGATAAGTAACACTACTTTGAATACATAAAAAATTCACTTAATCATAATTCCTTTATACCCTCTTATAGATGAAAATACTTTTTGTCTATATCAGTCTTTAATTGGTTGTCAAGATAAAGTAGGGGCTTTTTACAAATCAACGTTTTAATATACTCATTGGTCATAGGTAGAGGCACTACAGCTAGCAAGCGTTCATAGCCTCGACAGGGTTACCTTTTAGCCATCAATGATTCAGAATCCTATCCATTTAAGAGTGCAGTCTTTAGAGATAATTTCAAAAGTATATGTATATTTTATATTTTATTTTATTTATTTACTTTTCTTTTGACAATTTTTTTCATTACCTAAAAGCCATTGTCCTGGTTTGGTGACCAGAAAGTGACAATGCCATTCACTGGTTGTAATTGAACTGAACAAGTTGGCTCGTGATGAGACCCCTTATCTTAAGATTAAAGTAATCATAAGCCATTACCCTGGTTTAATATTTAGTGTGGGTAATGTCAGTCTATTATTTCCCTATGAACATGGTAAGAAGGCTCATGATGAGACCCCTTATCTTCTAAGGTTAATATGTTTTTGAATTACACTAAAAAAAAGTAAAGTTAATGGATGGGGAGAATCATTGACTCCTTAAGAATTTTGGATGACAATTTTAGAGTTGGAGATGCTTAGCTATAAATAGTCTTTACTTTGTTAAAGATAACATTTCTTGACTGATAATAGAATAAAACGATTTTATAAAGTTGAGGGATTTTCAAAGAATTTACAACTTCAATAAGAAAAAAGAAAATTTCATATTTTTATGATACTTATCTAATTTTCAATGTTGTGATCATTTCCTTAAGAATCCTACTTTCAAAACAAAAGATCATAAAATGTTTCAAGAGATTTTATTGTAAAGCAAAAAGTAATGTTATTTAACATTATTTTCTAACAAAACTAAAAATGTAAATGAAATAATGTTACAATAGAAGATATTATCTTCTAATATTTTTTGTTTTCAAAATAAGCTCTATTAACAGGAAGAGCATCTCTCTTTCCTAATAAAGCTTGAAATATAAATGTTGATGGGGCAAACAAATTTTAGAAATTTCTTTTATTCTATTGGATCGATACATATGCCCTTTTTGGATGCAATAACCCCTAAAAGCTTACCTTCATCTAGAGCAAAATAATATTTCTTTAGATTTGATGAAATTCCATACTTCTTGCTGCATTCAAAGATATGCTTCAATTCATGTAAATGGTTGTTTCTCTTCTTGGAATAAATAATTATGTCATCCAAGTAAATGAAAACATTTTGTTTTACCAGACCCTTGGAAGCTATATCCATAGCTCTCTAGAAGGTTTCCCTTGCATTTGTTAAACCAAAATGCATTTTCTAGTAGGCATAGGTCCCCTATTTAGCTCTGAACATAGTCTTAAACCTATCATCTAGGTGGACCAAGATTTGGTTATATCCTAAAAATCCATCAAGAAAATACATTAGTTTAGAAATAGCTACTGATTGAAGTATTTATTCCATGGTCGTTAATGGGAAATTGTCTTTCTCACAAGCTTTATTGGGATTTCTAAAATCTATGCAAATATGAATGTCGCCATTATTTTTCTTGACAGGTACTAAGTTTGAAATCCATTTTCAATGCCTAATAGGAAATATAATCTTTGATTTAAGGAGTTTATTCATCGCAAACTTGATTTGGATTTCTATATTAGGGTGAATTTTCCTTAATTTATGTTGTACTAGTTTGTCATTGGATATCATGGGAATAGTGTGTTGTATGATGGAGGTATCATATGTTTTAAGATTTTCATAGCTCCAAGAAAAGATAATTTTATACTTTTTTAACAAATGAATAAAGGTTAATCTCTCATCAGGTGAGAGACCAAGTCCTAGATTGATGTTTTGTAGTTTGATATCAGTTCCAAGGTTTACTAGTTCAAACCTTAAGTGTGAACTTTGGAGTCTAGAATTAGTAACCTTCTTAAATATGTCTTTTAGATCACAAATATCTCCAAGTTTTACCACATATTTAGGTATGGGATTCTCATTGGATTTATGTTTCAACTGATTATCATGTTCATTTTCATCAATTATCTGATCATCATATGATCCTTCAGATGTTAGAAAGATTACGATATCCTCTTCATCACTAAACAATCGCCAATTGGTGACATTATCGAGAATGGATGGTAAAAAAGTTATTTCTATGGAGAACCTATCTAGACTGTAGTCCTTTGATGGTATAAGTTTGGATGCTATATTAGCCAGAAGGTCAGCACTTGCATTTTGAAGTATAGGGATAGGAGAGATGTTGAATGCTAAAAAATTGTGAAGTAAGATCCTAGACTAGTGATTGGTAATGTTTTAAATGCCTAGAGAGACAATGAATGGTGTTTCTTACTTGTTTGATAACAATTTCAGAATCTCCAAATACTTGAAGATATTTGATATCAAGGCATATTGATTTCTACAAACCTTGGATTAGTACCTCATATTCAGCAATATTATTTGTGCATTCAAATTCCAACCTACATACTAGCATTGTTTTTTCTCCTTCTGGACTAATTAATATACAATTGGTTCCTACACCATCATTGGATTTAGATCCATCAAAATATAATGTCCAAAATAAAGTATTAACTAATGGTTTATCTACAAGATTTATACATCTAGAAGAATTTGTTTGAGAAAAGTTCTCAATCTAGGAAGTAACAAAGTTATCCAAAAAAGGTGACTTTTGTGAATTGAAATTTCCTAAAAATGACTCAACAAAGTAGTTTCCAATGATATCATTGTTAAAAGCTACTGGTTCATTTTCATCTTCAAAATCAGTCATTGTATGCTTCAAATGTTTTTCTTGGCCAATTCTGATTTGATTTGGCTTTTCATTGTAAGGGAGCCACATGTGAGACCAATCTATTGCAAAATAGCCATGAAGTTTCTTAGACTAGTCTCTGATAAGAATTAAACCATAAAATTCAGGAATATTAGCAATGAGTATGTCAATTACTTGACAAACTTTTGGATAAGAAGAGATTCTGATGCTGACCGAATTCATTTCCCCTAAGAATTCAAATTTTGTTCTATCAAGTTGGACAATGTGGACTGTAGACTTTTGGGGTGAAACATTTAATTTGGTGCAGACTGATCTTGGAATTATGTTTGAAGAGTCCCCTGAGCCTATCAAGCAGTTGTGCAGATTTTTATTGAAAATTTCACAAGTCAAGAGGAAAGGGGGAGTGTGTGAGTTAGATCTATCACTATTTAAGATAACATCGATGGAATCAACCTTAGTTGATGAATCATTGGGATGCTTACCCATTCCTCTAGAAGCTTTGGATAACACAACAACAGGAAGATGAGAAGTAGGAATTGCATTTAACTCTTCTAGTAATAGCTTTTGCTGATGTTTAAGCTTACTGAGCTCATGAAGGGAGATATTTGCTCTGCCTTTTTTCATGTCGTCCACTATGTTATATTCCATGGTATCAACAACTACCAAAGTTTTTGATGAATATGGAGGATTAGATGAGGATGAGATTCGTTGAGGAGATGTAGAAGAAGAATTTTTATTGACCACTTTATCCTTAGTAGCATAGGTTGAGGGCTTTTTATTTTGGGTTGATTGTGTTGAATCAACAAAGCCTTTACTCCTAGTGCTAACAGGTAAAACTTCTTGCTCATATTCATTGTTGGAAGTAGGTAGGATAAAATACCACATCCCATGTACTTCAACCTCTTCATCTAAATCAGACTCAACATTGGATATTATAATTGAAGGTTGAGGATTAGATGCTTGATTCCTTTTGAAGGATGTAAAAGGTTTCTTAGAAGAGGACTTAGCTACCATTTTATTAATTTCTACCATCTCATTTGATAGGGTTTTAAGGACTTTTTGCAGGCCTTCAAGATCAAAGGGATCCTTAGGGGATTTCTTCTTTGATTCATCCTTAAATGTGACCTTTTTCATCTTTCTTTCTTCCTTGGCAGTATTCTTTTCCAATGCAACTATTCTCTTTTCTATAGGCAAGGCTTCTTTCATGTTTTCTACTAAAGTAGCCTTATTGGCTCTATATACAAAAATCGTTATATTGGAAGGAAGAGAAGAAATATACCACTTGATCTAGACATCAATACTAGGGCTTGATGTGGTTGGGATTTTGTTAAGAAATGTATTAAATCTGGAATTGAAATCTTTGATCTTTTCACCTAACTTAGCTTTTAAATTATAAAGATCATTAATAACGGATGAAATTGGGCGGTCATCACGAAATTTAGCTAAAAATTGTTCTTCAAACATGTCCCAATTAGTAAGAGAACTTGGTGGTAATGAAAAATACCATGAACCTGCTGATCCTTGGAGGGTGTAGGGAAATAATCTTACCAGATAGTCTTCTTCAACTAGTCCATTAAGATTAATGCCTAACATATAATTATGGAGATTCTCTTCAACAGGTAATCCATCATCATGATTAAATATTGTTAGCCATATTTTAGGATGCTTAAGTAGATCATGGAGAGGTGGTACCATTTTCACAACTCCAGGATTGGCCCATGGTTTGACTGGTGGTGGTGGTTGTTGTTTTTGTTGTTGTTTTCTTCCTTCCATTATTGAAGTTTAGGAAGAGGTGGATATTTAGGGTGATTTTGTGGAAGAAGAGGTAGGTTGTGTATTAGTGCTGGATGAACTAGCACCAGAACCTTGAGAAGAAGGGGTATTAACAGGAATGAATGGAGGAAATGAAGGTGTTTGTGGAGGATAATTTGAAAAAACCTCACTAGTAGATGTTTGTGATTAAAATTTCTTAGTCTTCTTTCGGAAAGAAGGAAGATGAAACTCAAATGGAGGAACCCCAAGCTTCTCGCTTTGAGAATGAGTTAGAATCCAAGTAGGTTGGAAAATAGAAGTTATACTTCCTTCAGAAGCTTTAGATGACACAAGATTTTCAGGCCTAATGAATTTGGATTTGTTTATTAAAAAAAATCAAATTTGTCCTTTTAAAACCGTAAACTATTTTATTTTCCTATGGTTTTTAAATTTTTAAAGGGTCCCCATTTATTTATATAATAATTTCATAAGAGATTTATATATAAATAAATGGGGCGAGGGTTGTTTCACATCACAACACAACCTTATGACCAAAATTATGACAAGTGAAGCATTGACCATTGAAGTATACATTCTTGGGAGTATAGTACATTTTTGTGTAGTTTCCCTTGTGATTGTGGTAAGGATGATTTACTTGAGATACATTTGATCCCTCATTCATTTCTTGAGAGATGGAATTTTGTTGATTGCTTCCCTTCACTACATTGAGATAGCATCCTGTACCTATTTCAAAAGATTTTACAGTCTTTGATGGCTCTCCATTGTATCCAAGACCTATTTTTATTAGAGGAGAGTGTTGTACTTTCATGACTTCTTCTAGGGCCTCAGATCCTTTAGAAAGTCTAAGGTTTATACCTTTTGTTTTCTCAAGTTCCTTTCTTAGACTTGTTATTTTTAGCTCTAACTTTTCATTTTTGCCTCTCCTTTTCTATAATTTGTTTCTTCAATGCTTCTTCTACTAATTTAGCTTCTTCTAGATGGATTTTAAGCTGAGTTATTTCTTCAATAAGATTATCTTTTTCTTCTAGGGCATCCATAAAAACATCATCAGATTCATTAATACATTTATCTACAAATTCCATAAGTAATTGACAATCTTGATCAGACTCACCTTCTTCACCATTTGAAAGACCATCACTATCTTCGTGTGTGTAGAAACTTTTCTTGTTTTCAAACCTTCCTCTAAAATTTACTTAAATTTGATGAATTTTCCCTTTCTCATGGTTTTCTTTATAAGGGTATTTAGTAGCATAATGACCAACTCTTCCACAAGAAAAACATTTGAAAGGAAGCTTACCTCTAAATCTGCCAATTCCTACTTGGATTTTCTTTACGAAGTTCACCTCTTCTTCATTTCATACATAACTTGATTCCTTAAGCTCTTCCTTTTTCTTTCCTTTAGAAGTAGCTTCAAATGTTGCTTCTCTAATATATGAAGGACCCCCTTTTCCCATTTCATAAGCTATTAAGATCCCATGAATCTGCTCAACATTAAGGTTATTCAAATCCTACATTTCTTCAATGGCATAGACTTTTGCATCAAATTTTGTGGTTAGAGATCTTAGGATTTTCTCAACAAGCATTGATTATTTTACTTCATCACCAAGATTTCTCATTGAATTAACTATCTCATATACCCTAAGAAATAAACTTGCAATACTTTTTTCACTATGCATTATAAGGTTTTCATACTAAATTCAAAATGTTTGAAGTTTGAGACTCTTTACCTTAGTGTCACCTTCATATATTTGGATGATCTTGTCCCATATAGCCTTTGCGATATTCAGCTGCATGACCTTTACAAATTTTGATTCTACCAAGCTTCCTAATAGAGCATTGACAACCTTTCTTTTGGTCTCATATTTTTTCTTTTCTGCTTCATCTGTGGGAATGGAGGATAGATATTGATATCCTCCTTCAATGATTCCCAAATCAACTCCAAGTGGCTATAGATAAGCTCTTGTTTTGACTTTCCAGAAAATCAAGTTGGTTCCATTGAATAATGGTTGTCTGATAGATGCTACTCCTTCTTGATTACTCATCTTGATGAATCTTCCTTCAAGCGATCAAGCTTGTTTTGAAGGACCTGCTTTGATACAAATTGTTAGGAAAAATACTGAGAGGGGGGGTGAATAAGTAATTTACACACTTCAATTTCAATTTCTTATTTTGATTTCTGTACACAACTGTTGGAAAGGAAACTAGCATATGTACGTGAGTGTTAGTACAGAAACCCACGCATATCTAGATAGCTTATCTGATTATCTGTGTAGCATTGATCAATCCATTATTATTCCATTATTGATCAATTACAAAATAAAAAAGAATAGTTAAGAAGAATATTAACACACACAACCATATGAAAATCACGACTTTTAGGTGGAAACCCAATGTGGGAGAAAACCATCGTTGTTATTGTCTCTGTCTTCTTTTATTAAAATAATCTTCTTACAATATTGTACTGGCACAGACTTTAACCAGTATGCAGGCTCCGACCTGTAGAAGGCTACAACCCTATCTTGTTTTCCAGCTCCTACTGGAAGGAAGTTACAACCCGCTTTCTAAATACTAATTTCCTCAGCCCTTTGTGGATCAATTTTTATATTGTTTCAAACAAGATCCACTCCCAACAATTCTGAAATCAACTACTCAAATACTTAATCATCAAATCTACTAATGTAACCAATGCAACTAGATCAAACTAGATCAGAAGAAATCATACCAATGCACATCCACTCATCAATATAACAAGTCAAATGTTATTACCCATCACAAAAACCAATTGCTTCCACTACAAACAATGATCAAGAATTCATCATATTGTATACGCTATTGTTCTTAATCATACCTACGTATGTATGTGCTTCTCCTGAAGAATACCTGCGTACAAATATCAAAATATTGTTAATTGAATCTGAATCACTATGCCACTGACTCAATCACCCAATCAGATACTAAAGCCAACATAAATCATTGAACCAAATAAAAATCATCACATAGTAGTATCATCCCTAGTCAACATATCATTCCATAAACAACTCAACCCAACTAGACTGATAAACACATATTATCATGAGAGAGAGATCATCGACAAACAACAACAAAAATAACAGAACTAATAAGAAATCATTAACAACTCATACTGCAAAACCCTAGCAGGTGTGCATGACTTTTATAAAGTACTTCCACATATGTACGCATTGTTCATACTTGACACCTTTGTATAGATATGTCCATACTGAAAAATATATACGTGACTAGTTAGAAGAAGATCCACGTATGTACACGATCTCTCAGAGAAAAGCCAGCGTACAGATCCAAAATCACTGCGGCACGCTTTCAGTGCAACCATAGAATATACTTCACAACCCTTATTGTCTCATATTCATGTCAGAGTATCATTAACACCATAGATCAAGCTACAAATATTTTAAACAAGTACATTTGATACCATAATTTAGATTTTTTGGATCTGTGTCTTTTCCTTGCTCCTTGGTGTACACTTTTTTCAAATTGAATCATTCATAGAAAGCACAAAACTTGCACACATATCACTTTGATCTCCATATCCTTCTATAGCTTAGGCCTTAGCCAATACCTTAGGCCAATCCCTTAGTAATGTCGATGGTATTCTTTGACGAAATCAAAAATCCATTGTTGCGCTCATTACTATGGGTCAATACCAAGGTAAAGACCCATGGTATTGAAAATAGCATGGTGCGGAAAATGTACGTGACTTTTCTTCACCATACTCGCATATTTACACGGCCTTTATCCACAGGACCCTTGTATACTTTCCAAACTTTACCTTTATCATTCCTCTATCTCTGCACTAATATTCCCTTGCCTATATCACCTATAGCATATGCATAACCATCATGTTGACATCTTTATCAAGTATTTTTCCATCAAGGACAAAACATTAGTCATAATTCCAAAATATAAAGGAGTCCACAATATTTCAAAAGGTTTTGAGGTCTCTTCCTACCAAATTTAATCCTAAAGTATCAATTATTGAAGAAATGTCTAACATTGAAACTTTAGAAATGGATCAATTACTTGAATCTCTACCAACCTATGAAATGAGAATTGCTAAAGGTAAATCCACATCAAGGGAAGCAACATTTAAAGTAGATAGAAAAAATAAAAATTACCAAGAATACTCAAGTTCTAGATCTGATGACGAAGAGGCTAAGTTTGTCAGGAGACTGAATAAAGGAACTGACAATTATAAGGTAAGTTACCATCCACATGTTTTACTTGTGGAAGAGTAGGCCACTATGCATCTAAATCCATTCAAAAGGTAAAATAAATTTGATAGCAAAGAAAATAATAAATATAATAGAACTAAGAAGGAGAATAACTTCAAAAACAAAATCTTTTATACTCAAGAAGATAGTAGTTCTCCTAAAGATAATCATGAACAATCTTTTGATGAGGAGGAAGTTAGTGATTTCATGTTTATGGCCTTAGAAATACAAGATGAAGGACATTATGAATGTGAATTAAGTGAAGATGAATGTGAAGTAGACCTAGAAGGAATTAATAAATGTCTTAGAAGAAATTTATGGACTTAAGAAAAAGAATATGAAACAAAAAAGTTATTGGTTAAGTCTGTTAAAGAAGAACCCAAGTATGAATAACTTCTGTTAAAGGTATAATTGGAAGAAGCAATGAAGTCGAAGACATTTTATTGAAGCAACCAAATAAGAAAGGAAAAGAATGTGAAATATTGGAAGAAGAGTTAGTCACACTAAGAATGGAATTGGAAAAATCCCAATCTTAACTACATTAAAATCTAAATAAAATTAAAGCATCTGAAAAGTTAGATGAAATTCTTAAATCTCAAATATCCCCTCTAATAAATATTGGCTTGGATTATGAAGGCGAAACAAGTAACAAGAATTTTGAAGACAAAAAGCCTATCAACTTCATCAAAGAACTCACAGAAAGAAAGTGGTAATGGAATTCAAAGTTGTTGGTTATGTAGCTTGATTATATTCCTAATTTTTCAGAAGTTTTTGTTTCAGTTGTGTTGGATCCCTATTCCCGATGGGGCAAAAACACTCCCCATATGATCGTCGTAAGAGGGGTCCAAGGAGGGAAAAGACGATATTTATGAGCCCCGCCTGGTGGGGGTTCAAGAGTAGTGCCCCCAAAGCTAAAAATAGATGAAAATTTGCCATGTAAAATATTGTAATTTTGTAGTCAATCTGGGTCATTCATTAGGCAAATGATCTGACTATAGAAGTTATGTTAATTTATGGTTTTTTTTCCCTAGAAGGCAACCCTCAGTTTATATGAGGGAATTGTATTGCAGTTGTGTATTATTATTCTGAGCAATAAAGAGAGAGGATACTTTGTGAGAGAGAATAGGAAATTACAGTGGATCTGTTGTAGGTTGTATCTCTTCATTTTTCTAGATAATATAAAAGGAAGCACTCGCTGTTGCTTCGTGGACGTAGCCCAAATTGGGTGAACCACATATATCTATGTCTCTCCTGTTTTATGTATTTATGTGTTTGTGTCGCAAAATATTTTATTTGTTTCATTGCTCCGTTAATTAATTTCTAACAGCTGGTATTAGAGCCAAAGGTGTATTTGGCTGATAAAATTGCCGGAGAGAAGGGTTCCTGATCCGAGTGGGAGTAATGGCGGAAGATGGTAGATTTAGGGTTGAGAAATTTAACTACCAAAACTACAAGTTGTGGAAGATGCATATGGAAGATTATTTGTATCCAAAAGATCTGTACCTACCATTGAGCATACAATCAAAGAAGTCAATGAGTATGATTAACGAAGAATGGGGTCTTCTCAACAGAAAGGTACTAGGAACAATACGACTATGTATGGCAGTGTCAATGGCATTCAAAATTTCAAAGGAAACAACAATAAAAGGTTTAATGACTACATTGTCCAAAATATATAAAAACCCTCAACATCAAATAAATTATTTCTTATGAAGCATCTATTTAATATGAAGATGTCAAAAGGTGGATCTATTGCTGATAATTTACATGAATTTAACACGGTTACTAGTCATTTAAGTTTTGTAGTGGTAAATTTTGATGATGAAGTTAGGGATTCATTGTTTATGTGCTCATTTCTAGAAAGTTGGAATGGCTTAGTCATGGCTATTAGTATCTCTGTCTCTAGATCTAGTACTTTAAAGTTTGATGATGTTGTTGGTGCTATCATTAGTGAGGAAATGCGAATTAAAAGCTCAGGTGAGACAACATGTAATGCTTTAACTGCAGATACTAGAGTAAGAAAGCTAGAGAAAGGAAAGAGCCTAGGACATTGCAGTAAGTCAAGGAAATGAAGATCCAAGTCAAGATATGGGATAGTGTGCTAGAAATGTGAGAAGAAAAGATACTTGAAGAAAGACTGCAAATTTTGAAAGGCAAAAAAGGAGATGGACAACGAGAGAACAATCATGAAGAGAATGGAACATGTGATGTGTTGAAAGATTCTTTGATTCTCTCTTAGAAAATATTATTGATGTTTGGGTGGTAGATTCACGGGCTTCATTCCATGACATACCTAGTAGGAAACATTTTCATGACTATGCTGAAGGAGATTTTGGACAGGTTTGTTTGGGTGATGATAAACCCTATAAAATCATTGGAATGGGTAAGGTTTTTATAAAGAAACAAAATGGAAACCAATGGATGTTAAAGGAGGTAATGCATGTTCTAGATCTAAAGAAAAATCTAATTTCAACAGGGAAATTGGTAGGTGAAGGTTGTGTAACTACTTTTATAGACAAAACCTAGAAGGTCACTAATGGAGCCTTGGTAATAGAAAAAGGAGAAAATGTTGGTACATTATATTTATGCAATGGTATTTCTAATTATCTTAATGATTTAACCTCCACATGAGAAGATACAACACTTTGGAATCATAGGCTCACACACGAGTAAGAAGGGTATGAATATTCTTCACTCAAGAAATTTGTTGTCAGGTTTGAATCATGTTGATGTGGATTTTTGTGAAAATTGTGTTCATGGAAAACATAAGAAATTCATATTTCTTAGAGTTGGGAAGGAAAATAAGAGTGAAAAATTAGAGTTTGTGCATACATATATATGGGGACCTGCTTAGGTACCATCTCTTAGTGGCTCTCACTATTATGTTACTTTTATTGATGATGTAACAAGGAAAACCTGTATTTATTGTGTTCGTAATAAATCTAATGCATTTGATACTTTTAACAAATGGAAAAGTTTGGTTGGGAATGACACAAGAAATAAGTTGAAGTGTCTCATATTAGACAATGAAAGTGAATTTTGTAGAAAAGAGTTTGATAACTATTGTTCAGAGAATGATATTCATAGAGAGAAGATAGTTCTAGGAACACCACGGGAAAATGATGTGTTAGAAAGGATGAACCGAACAATAATGGAGTGTGCAAGGTGCATGTGATTGCATGTAGGATAACCTTTACAATTTTGGGCAGGTGTTGTAGATACTGTTGTTTATCTAGTAAACAGAGGGCCTTCAAGTTCCTTGAATGGTGGTATTATTGAGGAGGCAGGGATAGGTAAAAAGGTAAACTACTCATGTTTAAAGACTTTTGTTTGTGAAGCCTTCATCCACAATAACAAATAAAATAGAACAAATATTGAGGCAAAATCAAAGAAATGTAACTTTATTGAATAAGGTGTTAATGATTTTGGTTATGACTTATATGATTATGAAAATTAAAAAATCATTAGGAGTAGATATGTCATATTTAATGAAAAGGCATTGTATAAGGATCAGATGTAGGTAAAGAAATAGGAAAAGGGAAACAAAGAATACATAGTGCTTGATGAGATCACAAAAAATTAAAGGTGCTTGAAAATCATAATTATCAACAGACAATAACAACAACAACAGGCACCTCCAATACTTGAAAGTGGTGTTAGAAGGTATACCAGGCTAAGTAGACCCTTGAACGATACTCTCCTTCATTATATTTTGTATTGTTGATTGATTCTGGTGAACTAGAAATATATGAAGAAGCAATGCAAGTAGAAACCAAGAAGAAGTGGGAGAGAGCCATGTAAGAAGAAATATACTCCTTAATGCATAATCAGACTTAAGACTTAGTCAAGTTGCCCGCAGGTAAAATAACATTGCATAATAAATGGGTTTCCAGGTTGAAGGAAGAATATTAAGGTAAAAAGGGGTTCACACAAAACAAGGCTATAGAATTTGTTGAAATATTTTCTCTTCTTGTTAAACTGACTTCAATCAGAACCATTTTAAATTTAGTGGTAACAAAATATTTTCATCTTGAATAGTAAGATGTAAAGACAAAATTTCTCCATGGGGATTTGAAGGAAGAGATTTATATGAAGCAGCCACAAGTGTATGAGTTCAAAGGGAAGGAGGAACTAGTATGCAAGTTGAAGAAGATCTTATATGTCTTAAAACAAGCCCCAAGATAGTGGTATCTAAAATTTGACAAGCTTATTTCTAAATAAGGTTATACAAGAAGTCACTCTGGCCATTATGTTTATCTTAAAAAGAAAAATGATGGAAGGCATATTATATTACTTTTGTATGTACATGACATGCTTTTTTCAGGGTGTAACATGCAAGAAATAACTGTGCTCAAAAGAAAATTGCTTGATTCGTTTGCAATGAAGGATTTGGGTGTTTCAAAACAAATCCTTGGTATGAGAATAACTAGAGACAAGAAAAATAGAAAATTAGCATTGTCTAAGCGTGAGTACATTGAAAAGGTGTTGGAAAGATTTAATATGCAGAATGCAAAACCAGTTAGTACACCTTTGTCTATCCATTTCAAGCTAAGTAAGGAAATGTGTCCCAAGATGCAGGAAGAGATGTATTATATGTGTAAAGTGAATCTATATGCATTAGCTGTTGGAAGCTTAATGTATGCAGTGGTTTGCACAAGACATGATATTGCACATGTAGTGGGAGTTGTAAGAAGGTATATGAACAATCTAGTAAAAGAGCATTGGATGGAAGGGAAGTGGATTCTCAGGTATTTGAGAGGTACCATAAATCAAACATTATGTTCTGGAGGTTCAAACATTGTTATGCAGGGATATGTTGATGCATATATGGTAGGTGATAGAGATAACAAGAGGAGCACCACAATGTATATGTTTATAGTAGGTGGAACAACTGTCAGTCGGGTTTCAAAATTGAAAAACATTGTTTCAATTTCATCAACAGAAGCAAAGTATGTTACTGCTATAGAGGCTAGTAAAGAAATGATTTGGTTACAAATGTTTACGGATGAGTTGGGAAAGAAGCAGGAGATGAGAAGGTTATATAGTGATAGCCAGAGTGTCATTCATCTTGCAAATAATTAAACCTTTCATTCTAATACTAAATATATACAACTCAGATATCATTTCATACAGTCAGTTCTCGATGATGGACAGTTGAAGTTGGAAGAGATACACACTAGCCAAAATCCTACATATATGTTGACAAAAACTATAACCAACAAGAAATTAAGCTTCTGCTCAGTTTCAATTGGCCTTTAAGAATGATGGTGAATATGAGAAACAACCATGTCCAAGTGGAGTCATTGTCCAACAAATAAAGCAATGATGGAGTTTATATAATCAGTCTCCAAGCGGGATATTGTTGTTGGCGTTATGGCTCAGTTGCTTGGTTGGCACTGATGTCAACCTAGTAGCATTGGTTTTGGAGGTTGCATTGGTGATTGGTTGACATTGATGTATGATATTGTGTATGAATATTGTTTATTAGTATATAGTTTATTGGTTGATTAGTTTATGGTATCGTGTGTGTGTGTGTATGGATGAGCTACTACTAGTTAATTGGTATAGGACTGGGATTATGCTAGTAAGATGGTACTTGGCTTGTGCATTTGTTGCAGACCTTCGCTTAGTGGTTGTAGATATTAGTGTATATTATTGGCGTGTGTATGGATGCCTTGGCACAATGTGGAGTTACTACACCTAGTTGAAAGTATTGGATATTTTCAAGTCATGTTTATCGTACTAGGTGTGTGTGAACAGTTTTCATCTTGTATGATTAGTTGGAGGGTCTATCATTGATGGTTGAAGATGTTGGAGTAGATGTGGTGAAGTTTGATGGCTTGAGCATTGGAGCAGTTGATGAATGACATTCAAGTCAACCTAGTGTGACTTGTGATGATGATGGAGTTTCTACAATGGATTGTTGGAGTGTTGCAGAGGCTACAATGGCTTCCTAAGGACTGATTGATGATGATTAACCAGTGGATCAAGCTTTCACAGAATCTGATCAAAGGAAAATTTCTTTCAGTTATCCTCTGCCACAGTCGCTTGCATGGCAATGTTATGGGAGAGACTAAAATCTCTAGTTTCTAGCAGGCAGGTCTATAGGAGCGACTGAGGAGTTCCAGTCACATGGAGCCTGTTATGTGGGTGCGACCGAAGTTTTTCACTAAAAATCCTCCACATTGCTCATTCTAATTAGGTGTTTATTTGTTTTTTTGGCTTGTCTTGTTTGAGACTCATCATGTAAAGGTCAAAAAAAGGATATTATGCTTCTAGAAGACGGTTAAAGTATAATATTCATTAGTAAATCAAATTAGTGGCTTGATTGAGTCAATAAGAAATGAACTCAACCACTTCTATAATATGAACATATCTCCACTACAGAATTGTAATTATTGAATTAACCATTACAAAAGATTACAAATAGACAGAGATCATGATTCTATTTGGTTGGTTCACTTGGGAAGAAGTGTGATGGTTGTGTCATCTTCGAGAGTGTGGGCGAATGAAGAGTGGTGTGTGCAAACTGTGCAAGGATTTATGTAGAATATCTTTAGTAGACCACAATCATAGATGATGGCAACAAAACTGTGATTCAACAAAGATAATATGAAATAGTATGGTAACATAGTAGGAAGGATTGTAGATCATTTCCTTCATACTTTCTTATCATGTTTTCAGCAGATTATCTTTTATGTAGGTTGCATTTATTATTGATTAGATTATTTCAGTGATTGAATGAGTTGTGTAGACTGGTTTTTAGTGAGTTTCTATATTGTATTGAGCCTATATTGCTATATTTTGTTTTGTTGTTCTAGTTGAGTGATTCATATTGATGCCAGTCCGAAATATTGTGAAACGAGGGTCAGATAGAAAAGTGGAGTGGGTGCTCTAGCAAATTCAGTGTGGAGAACAAATTTCTTCATAGGTCCAATGGGTGTTGGGCAAGGCTTGTTGATTAGATGCATGTCTGTAGAGTCATAGATGAGGATCATATTTCTCTATGATAGTAGCCATTTATATATCTATGTAATTGAATTGCTTGACAATTAGTATAATTATTTGAGAAGTGAAACAAAAGCAAGGGTGGTTTTTGACCCAGAGGGGGTTTTCCACCAGAAAAATCTTGTGTCCTCTTGTGCATGTTTCTTTGGTTATTTCTCATGGTTCTCATATCTTTTGCTGTATGATATATTATGCTAATGGATTAATGAATATTGTGTTGAATTAATTGAAAAGGATATTGAAAGTTATGAAACATAGTCACTAGTGATTCACCTCCCCCTCTCAGTAGTGAATACATTTCCAACAATTGTTGATGTGGAGCTTGATTATCTTCCTGATTGTTGAGAAGTTTTCATTTCAATCACATTGGAACATGTTTCTAATGAGGTGAAAACGCCATCCGTATGATCGTTGTCAAGGGGGTCCAAGGGGGCGTCAACTATTTTTATGAGCCCCCCTCTGGGGTGGGTTCGGGGACATCGTCACTAAAGCTAAAAATAGATGAAACTTTTCCTTGTAAAATATTGTAATTTCATAGTCAATCTAGGTTATTCCTTAGGTGGATGATCTGACAGTAGAAGTTATGTTAATTTAGGGTTCTTTTCCCTAGAAGGAAACCCTCAGTTTATATGAGGGAATATTATTATGATTGTGTATTATTATTTTGAGCAAGAAAGAGGGATGAGGTTGTGTGAGAGAGAAGAGGGAATTACAACATATATGCTCTAGGTTGTATCTCTTCATTTTGCCAAATAATATAAAAGGAAGGAATGACTGTTTCTCCGTGGACATAACCAAAATTAGGCGAACCACATATATTTGTGTCTCTCTTGTCTTATGTGTTTATGTGTTTGTGTTTCCACAATATTTTATGTGTTTCATTACTCCGTTAATTAATTTCTAACAAAAGGAATGACAAAAATCAATAACTAGAAAGCAATAAGAATGACAAAAATGCATCTCGAAAAGAGTCTATAAATATTTTCAACAACAAACACATTAAATAGGTGAAAAATCAGCAATAGCAAAGTGATGGCACAACTAAACAACAACTAAGAAAATTTCGTAATGAGAGAAAAAATCATCAAAAGCCCTGTGTTTCTCAATTACAAAGTCATCAAATTCCCATGAGATCATACTCACAAGGAAAATCTACTCGTAGGTAAAAAAAAATATTCTATGGATATTGTTATTCTTGCAAACATTCTGGTCACAAGGGTATAAAATGCAGAAGAAGAAATCAAAGAAGTGATTATTATTAGTTAAATAGAAATAACAAATTTGTAAATTCAGTTTGAAATAATTTTAAGGACATAAATCCTTTTTATCCCTTATTTAGTGTTATTGAATGTTTTAACTGTCATAATTTTGGTCATAAATTAACTATGTATAGAGGTAGAAAATTCATGTTAACATATCACGATAAGACAATGCAAGAAGAACCCAAGTTTTGGAAGAAGAAAAAATAATAAAAGAAAGACAAATGTGGCCTTATTTTATATGCTCAAAATCAAAACAACCACTGGTATGTGGATAGTGGATTCTCTAGGCATATAACTGCTAATAAAAGTAAGTTCTTGTCACTCAAAGAAAATCAATCAAGAAATTTCACTTTTGGTAATGATTCTCCATGTAAGATTATGGGCAAAAGCACAATAAGTCTAGACAATGGAAAAGGTAAAGCTCGGGATGTTCCTTTTGTAGATAGACTTAAGCAAAACTTTTTGAGTGTAATCCAAATGTGTGACAAAGGGTATGATGTCACTTTTCATTCTCAATATTGTGAAATAAAGTTAACAAACACAAGAAAAATAGTAGCAAAGTATATAAAACGCCAAATAATGTTTATATTCTCAAAGAAGAAAGTGAGGAGTGTTATTTGAGGAAACTTGATGAAAGCTAGTTGTGGCACAAAAGACAAGGGAACCTTAATTTCAATCATATTTTAAAGCTCAACAAAAAGTTAACAAGAAGATATTTTCCAAAAAAATACCAAGCCAACTTATGCAATTTGCAAGTCATGCCAAATGGGGACTCTAAGCTTGAATTTCTTTCAAAACAAAAGAAAGTTCATCCACCAAAAGATCATTACAATTAGTTCATACAATTTTATATGGACCGATAAGAATAGAGGCTCTAGGTGGTGAGAGATACTTCATGTTGATTATTGATGATTACACTAGACTTACTTGGGTTTCATTTCCAAGGGAGAAATAAGAAGCATTTGAAAAGTTCAAAAACTTCAAAGCTCTAGATGAGAATCAAACGAGTTGCAAAATAAAATTGCAAGGTCAGAAAAAGGTGGAGAATTTACTTCAAATGAGTTGGAGGGATTTTATGAAGAAAATGGCATAAAAAGACAATTTACAATTGCAGACACCCATCAACAAAATGGAGTTGTTGAAAGGAAAAGCAAATTAATGCAACAAATGGAAATAGCAATGATGAATGAAATAAATATACCATAGACATATTGGGATGAAGAAATACATACAACAATATGTATTTTGAACAAAGAGCATCTAAGGCTGAAAAATGACAAGCCACCTAATGATTTGTGGCATGGAAAACCAACATCAATATAAAACTTCAATTTTTTTGGCAGCAAATGCTACATAAAATAAAATGATGGAAAATTGGGTAAGTTTGATGCTAGAGATGATGAAGAAATATTCTTAGGTTATTCAACAAAGAGAAACAGCTATAGATTCTATAATAAATGATTACACAAAATACTTGATTGTGTTGACGTAAAAGTTGATGAGGAATTACCTTTCAAAAGCAAACAAATAGGATTCATTAATCCACCCAGTCAGAATGTCATTGAATAAGAAGAACAACAACTTGAAGGATCAAGAAAAGAGGAAGGAAAAGAATTAGAATACACTCATTCAAAACCTCCTTCAAGGTATTTACAAAAGAAGCATCTTGAAAGTCAAATTCTTGGTAATAAGGATGAATTTCAAACAAGAATAAAACTAGTACGCACTTCTAGTAAGGTAGAGATTGCCATATTGTCCATGATCAAAACCAAAAAAAATCTTAAACAAGCCAAGATAAACATTGGATAAATTCCATGAATGAGGAATTGGATTGAATAAAGAAGAATCAGACTCAAGAATTGACTCCAAGTCCAATAGGTAAAAATGTCATAGGCACAAAATGCATTTTTAAGAACAAATTAAATGAAGATGGACAAATTATCAAAAACAAAGCCAAATTAGTATGCAATGGATATGGTTAGGTAGAGGGATTAGATTTTGAAGAAATATTTTCTCCTACGACAAGATTATAAACAATTAGAATGTTCTTATCCTTTGTGTGTCATAATAATTTTGAAGTATATCAAATAGTTGTGAAATTACCATTCCTGAAAGGATAACTTGAAGAAGAAGTGTATATAGAAAAACATGAAGTCTTTCAACTATCATACAATCCTGATGATGTATGTAGATTGAAAAATAAACTTTATGGATTCAAGCAAGCTCCAATGGCATGGTACTCCAGAATAGACAAGTATCTACAACAACAAGGCTTCGACGGGGGAAAAAATGACAACAAGTTTTATATAAAATTTGATAATGGTAATCTTTTGGTTGTTGTTAATTATGTTGATGATATAATTTTTAGCAATAATAAAGATTCACGAAACCAAGGATTTGTAGCTAAAATGAAATTTGAATATGAAATGTTTATGATTGGAGAACTCTCATTCTTTCTTGGTCTATAGATTACACAAACTCCAAAAGGCATTTTCATCTCCCAAGGAAAGTATCTAAAAGAAATCTTGAAGAAATTCAGAATGGAGGAATGCTCCCTTGCCAACATGCATATGGTTACTGGATCTAGATTAAATAAAGATGATGAATCACCCGTAGTTGAAAAAAATTGTACAGATCAATTATTGGGAGTTTTTTATACCTAATAGCATCACGATCGAACATAATGATAGCCATAGATCTCGTAGCAAGGTACCAATCAACACCCAAGCAAAGCTGCTAGTTAGCAACAAAAACAATTTTAAGATATTTAAAAGGTAAAATGTATTATGAATTATGGTATCTAAAGGGAAATAACTTCTTACTAACAATATATGCAAATGCTAGCTAGGCTACTTGTATAGATGATAGAAAGAGTACAAGAAGTGGTGCCTACTTTCTAGGAGATTCATTTGTAGCATGGTTGATCAAAAAACAAAACTTTGCCTCACTATCTACTACTAAAGTTGAATACATAGTAGTTATTGTGTGTTGCACCTAGGTATTATGGATGAAGAAGACACTTCAAGACATGAAGGTAACGTATGATGAACCAATTCCCATTAAATGTGATAATACAAGTGCCATAAGTATATCAAAGATTTTTGTTCATTCAAAAACCAAGATTATACCCATCAACTTTCATTTTAATAGAGAAAAGGTAGCTGATTGGATTGTAAAAATAGAGTATATATCAACTAAAATAACAAATATATTCACAAAGCCATTTGCAAAAGAACCCTTTAAATACTTAAGAAAAAAGTTAGGAGAGTTGTCCTCCTCATATCTTCACTAATTTCTTTTGAAAGAGAGTTTTTGGTCTAAATTAATCAATGATAAGCAAGGATAATTTGTATGATTAAAATAACAAAGACAAGCATGAAGAGAAAATATAGAGTCTCAGGACTATAAAAAACAAAACAAGGCTAATGAGCTGCAACAAAAGAGTGGTGTGTTAAAAGGCCTAAAAATAAGGTTAGGTCCATAGGAATAGTTCCCAAGAAGAAGTAGGAAAGCAAGTGTTAGAAGGTCAGAAAGAATGACAGTGCATAGGCTCAGGGGGAGCTGCATAATCAATAGAAGAAGGCATCATCAATTGATCACAGGAGTGAGCAAAACACAACAACATATTATGGTTACAACATAAATGGAAACATTCATAAGGGAGTATGCACAACCACATCAACAACAACAATAATATTTGTAGCTTGGATATTAGTATGGATATGTATTGACAGATGGAGAGTGATTAGCCACAAAGAGTCAAGAGTTGGATGAGTAGTCAAGAGAGACAATGTTTAGGGTGAGTCTATACTTACAATAGTAATAATTAGCAACCTATATACTTTCACAGGGGTAGAATGGTCAGAACATTTCCTTTGACATTGATGTCAAAGGGGGAGAGCTATAAAACATTGAAGAATAAGGGGAGAATAAGTATAAATTAGAAAATGAGAAAATGATAAATAACATACTAGGAGGATTACTACCATGTAGTATTTCCATTAATGAACAAAAATGTATAGTGTTACCATCAATTCCAAAGGGGGAGATTGTTGGGAAAAGTGTTGACAGTTGTCATTGATGTTAATGAAGGAGTCGTTGATGTCAAGAAGTAACAAGCTTAGGGGGAGCTTTTTGGAGAGTCACAATTTGTTATCATTGATGTCAAACAGTCATTGATGTGAGTTTTATATTTTATTTGAAATAGTGTTGGATGCAATGGATCATCTCAAATACTCCTACAAATTCCTCATACAGATAGGCCTTATAAAAGCATTTCTAACGGTATAAAGAACTTTGAAAAACTCCTTAGGATTGATGAGAAAATGCAATTTAAAGTCTAGAAGTTAGTTAAAGCAAAGATCCAGTTTAGGCCATTTAGGTTAGTTCAAGCCATTCAGGGTCCAAAACCTCGAATAGACGTAGGACCTAGTTATTTAGGCCATTTGGGCCAGTGTTAGTTCGGGAGGATATCAAAAAGCCTACAAAGAAAATGACGCAAACCCCAAATTATTGAACCTGCGTGGGACTCATCCCAAACTCGACCTATTTGGGTCATTCAAACCTTTAGGTGTATTTCAGGCATTTGGCCTCCCAATAAATTTACAAAGGAAAAATTAAATTTTCACCCAAGCTGCTCCTCTTTGTTGGGGAAAATTAATTGCTTAATAACAACAAATAATTACCTAGACATTAATTATTAACCCGAGGAGCATCTTTTTATTTCAAGGCAATCGGAAAATATATGCATAACAAATACCAACAACTAACTTTGGTTCTATATGCTTGTTTTCTATAATATCAATCTCATTCAACAAGAAATAAAATGTAAGACCTGAATAATAAAACTAAAACTAAAAACAAGAAAGTAAATGACAGGAAAAACAAGTATGCTAATCACAACTTGAATCATTGCTAAATTAAACCACACATTTCTGAATTGGAAAATTTTCAACAAGAAATAAAATGTAAGACTCGAATAATAAAACTAAAATTAAAAAGAAAATAGTAAATGACAAGAAAAACAATTATGCTAATCACACAACTTGAATCATTGCTAAATTAAACCACACATTGCTGAATTGGAAATTTAATCTATTGCACCCAACATAATTCAAATTCTAATCTAGGGCAGTGAATTGAATGAAATCTAGAAATTGCAGGAAACAACAAATCTGGAAAATGCAGTAGCCAACAAATTACTTTGAATAAAAGGAAATTTACTTTAAATAACAATTATAGAAATTCAAAGCAACAAGCAAATAATTAAACTACTTTAGATGCTCAAGGTAGCACCTCGTCCAAGGTAGTGGTCCCAACTGCCCAAGACTCAGTTCTGCCTTGAGAAATAACTCAGATCAGATTAGAGATAACAGATGTAGAACTCAATGGATAACTTCCTTGATTAAAACATATGAGAGAAATAAATACATAAAATTGAATTTCTTAACTTTGCCTCCAATTAAATAATTGTTCATATCCTATCTCTCATCCCTTGTCTCATATCCTACATCCTATCTAATAATTTTCCATCTCCTATCTCCTAATTATCCCCCTCTCTTTGATCTTTGTTTTCAATTAAATACACATAGAGCAAAGGGAAGTTACAACAAATTTGATTACAAAATGATTTCCATTACAATTTTGGATTGATTACATAATCTCAGTAAACAAGATCAGACTTGAAATATCTTCCCGTCATCATTCAGCAGGAACAAGCCGAATCTAGTATTGGAATTGGAAGAATTTGGAAAATGGTCGCAATAGAAAATCTCATAAAATCAACTTCATAGAACCTTGAGTTTCTCTCAATCCAAGCCAAATTTTGGAAAACTGCTCAACACAAAACTGATTTGGTCCATTCTGCACAAAACCCATGTTTCATATTTTCCATACTTATCTTCATTTCCCCGAAACGTCCAACACAAAACTGTTAATTGTTATCCCAACAAATTTCTGAGTTGGAATATTTGATTATGAGCTAGAAATCTGATTTGCAATGTGGAAAAGATCTTGGAAGCTAAAATCATGAGTGATATTAATAAACCATCATTGGAAAAATAATGCATAATAATCTTCAATATATTAAAAATAAAGGATAAAAATGGTATTCATCCATAAGAGCATAATTAATTATAAAATGGAATTATATGATAAATTATGATAAATGACGTGATAAAGAATGGTAGAAATTGATGAAATAGACGTTAAAAAGTGATAATAATAATGAAAAATTAGTGGCACAACACTTTCCATACAATTTGATGATGTGGCAGGGTGACATCAACAAAGTGACGTGGCACATGTAGTATAGGTATCATTTGGTATGCTGATTTGGTGTTTTTTGGTGGCCAAGTGGGCCAAATCCAAGTGACACGTGACACATCCCAAGATCACCTTGTGGCTTAGATAACATCAACATGATGGCAATAGGATGATGTGGTAGGGCTTTGGAGTTTACACCAAGAGGACATGTTAATTATCTTATGAAAAATGTTAGTTTGGGCCATTAGGCTGTTGACAATGGGCTCGAAACAAGGCATAGGGCCCAGACGACCTTTTGGCCTTTGGGAATTCGAAAGAATATCCAAAATGTATAGGAGAAAGAATCGTGAACCTTGAACCCATGAACTAGCATGGGACCCAATTTGGTTTTTCGGGTCCATAAAGTGTTCAAGCATGCAAGAGGAAAGAGTCCCAAATCTGAACAAACGCGTTTAGCCCCTGAAGTAAAAAAATAGGGTCATGACCCATGGTTCTATTGTAGAAGAGTCAAGATAATGGAGTTTATTATTTTGGTGCTAAAGGAAATAAATACATGGTCACAACCATGATTTTCTATTTATGAAAGGTGCTACAAGACATGCGCTTGGGTAAATTAGCGCATTGTCAAACATTTTGGCGATCGTAGATTTCAGTGAAGGAATTTGAATTTTCCAGTGTCATTATGAAATTTGGTGGTTAAAAATATTTTGGAGGTTCGTTTAAGTGGTTTAAATCTAGTGTTGCATTCCCTGAATTTGAAGAGATACCAACGAAGGTAAATAGACATAATCTAAAGAGTTTTGACTAATAATGTATGAAAATGTAAAAAGATGTAACAAAAGTTATAAAAATAGGCACTTCGAATTGCAAAAAAATACTTTGGCACTAATTCTGATAAAATTAATAGTATAAGAGAGAAAGTGAGAGAGTTTATAAGCGAATATAGGTAAAACTTTCTAAATGGAAATGGTATGAAGCATAAAGAGAACTATGGGATAAAAGTTTGTTGTCTGAGAATTATTACAGAAAGGAAAGTACAGAGGATCAAAAACTAAAAAGGTATAACAAAGAAAATATCATGTAAACCAACAAGAACAATTTTTGATATCTTTTATTAGGGGATTTAAGTCTCCTTCAGGTAGGTTCTTGAAAATACACCAGGTTGGTTCCTGTGAACAGTGAGAGTTGGTGCTTCTAGAAACTAGGTGCTTGCAAATAAAAGAGAGGTTGGAGCCTCTTGTAGGTTGGTGCCTACATAATATGATGAAAATAAGTTCGTTCTTGCATTTACATCAAAACAAAAGATTATTGGTTTTCTCCCTTTATGGGTTTTCGATATATGGTATTGTTGTGCATTGAATTCATGGTTAATTGTTGAATATTTAGATAACTCTGCTCATTGTTAAATTGACCAAATATTGTTAAAAACTTTAAAATACTAATTCACCCCCCAATATATTCTTAGTTTCCAATGTAGAGTTTGCTTCATCCAAAGGATTTGAGTATAACAAGTAGTCACAACTATGTACTTAACTTCAAATGTATATTATAGAAAGGAACATACCTCCGGGCCCACACCTCTCACCTAGGGGTAGAGGCATTTCTAGATCACTTCAGAAATCGTTCCCCATGTACTGCAATTCCAAGATAATTTATGGCATTAAGAGGCACAACTAATGGACCATCTTTGTCCAAAACCTACCAACCTATCCTCCCCACTCATGAATCATGAGATGCCCCCATTGCATGATCCACAATAACTGAGGAGGGGTCACTAGCACTGTGATTTTTGGTTGCAACAACAAAACCCACTCAAAAAATAGGTTGTAGAGGAGCATACCAAAAGTAAACTCCTAGATCCATCCCTCTACAACCTAGATAAACTAAGAAACCAAGCTTGCATGCCCAATCATAGAAGGTGCCCTAGTAGACTTGATCTAGTATGTCAAGTTGTTGCCCATTAATGCTATGAGGGGTCGTCCCACCGAAAATCCTTACAGGCATCGTCACCATGGCTTGCAACCCCATGTCACAGATCATTCAAATACATACTACTCCTCCCTCCACTATCTCAATCATCCAATGATACCTAACATAGTCCTCTAAAGAGTTAACTAGCCATAAAGGTTCTATAGGAGCCTCCTACCCCCATGACTACATTTAGGTTAGGAAATAGATATCCACCTCTACGGATATCCTCTGGTCCTCCCTTGGACCTTAAACAAACTCTAGTATGGCTTGCATAGACTCACGAGGTATCAAAGTAGCTCATCCTACAAATGAATATAGGGTCACTCAAAGTACTTCAGAAGCAAGATCCATCCACGCTCGTGGACTTTTCTTCAACCCAACTTGAATGTTTTCATAGTCATTCTCCCTCTAATGAAGTAACAACACTAATGTCTACATGGAAAAGGAGTCAATCAATCAGTGAAAAGAAAACAAAGAAACCCAAAAATCAAATGTAGAAACACCCTCATGATTGTACCTCCCACATTCATACCGTTCCAGAGTTATACCTCATACAATTGTGCGGGGTGTCATTCAACTGTGTTTTGCACAATTGTGCATGCATTGTGGTTGTAGCCACCTTATGCATGTGGGTAGTCGTATGATTGGACCTAGGCATAGTGCATCGCATCTCTTAGAAACAAAGGATTTTGAATGACATGCAAGCTCATGAGGCTAGGATTTTGTATGAGGCTTATCTTCGAAGCAAGCAATTGGGCTCAGGTTCCTCACAGTCCAATCTTGGGGTTCAAACAAAGGATTTTAAGGTGGTTTCCATGCAAGAAAAATAAGCCAAAAGAGGAAGCCATAAGAGAAATAAGGCACAAATCGAAGAAGACAATGAACAATTAGTCAACTCAGGGAAATTTATGAGGGTTTCCCCCCTTCAAATCTTGAATCCTCAAGGAGTTTTCTATGTTGTTATGATTTCTGATTGTCTATTCTTGGTAGGCAACTTGTTAGCTTCAATTACCTCTTAGATTTTAGGGTGTTGTCTACTGAGGGGACAAATTTTCTCAAATGATAAAAAATGGTCAGACTCCAACAATTCTTTTTTTTCAAAAAATCTTGAAGTAGAAGTGTTTGAATCATGTTTTTTATGGTGGAAACCCTTGGAGCACCTAGAATAAGTTTGACAACTCTAACCTTGATTTACAAAAAAAATTATCAAAATCTTACTTTTTTTGGAAATTGCAAATATCTTTTACCCAACAATAAAAATAAAATACTTCATAAAAATTAAACTTTATTTAATAATAAAAAATTTATAAAAAATTAATCATTTAAAAAATAATTAAAAAAAGATAATGTTAAAAAAAAAATCGTATGTAAAAAGTTATAATCAGTATTTTCCTTTCGAGTAAATGTTATGGAAGAGAATCAAGCATATTTGTCGTTTAATGACATGTTGAATCACTTGAATACTGTTATTAAATATCTTTTTGATGTTATGGAAGAGAATCAAGCATATTTGTCGTTTAATGACATGTTGAATCACTTGAATACTGTTATTAAATATCTTTTTGATTAGTTCGAAAATTGGAACGAGTGGTGAATAATTGTATACGTGTTCTCGTTAAGTTCTCATATGGCTAACTTTAATCATAAAAATATTGACCAGACACTGGTATAAGTTTGGTTAAGTTTGGATGGCCTGTATACTATAAGTAAACGTGCAGACCCTGTTGTTGATCACTTCTCCCTGTCATCGATCTGCCCATCTCACTCCCCGACCATGTGTAACGAAGAGCTTGGTGCAGCGGCTTCTTGTGGTGGCAATCCGAACTTTACTGGAGCAGAACGACGGTAATTTTATTAAAATATTTATTTTTTTATTATTTTTATTTTTTATTTTAAGAGTAGAACAGATTGGGTACTCTTAGAGGACCACAGTTCATAATCTCCATTATTTCATTTCAGTTATCCACTTTTTTTTAGTAATTCCATAATTTTTCGGCATGATAGCTTTTTTTTTTTATATATGGTTTTACATTCTCTTTTTATTTTAGAAATACTGGAATAAAATGTTTTCCTTGTTATGATACATTTGGGATTTATGATAAATGTTTCAGATCTTTTAGACGTATAAAAATGAATAACAAATATTTTTTTTGAATAAGTGTTTACTATCTAATTACACTGGAACTGAATACTAATCTATGATGTTTATCCAATTTATACTCAATTTTTTTTTATCCGATCATGCTTAATGTGACCTACTTCCATTCCTATTATACCTCATCAGTCATTATTATAAACTAAAATGTAGAATTGTTACACATAGAAACAAGTCTTTGGGCATTATTCCTATAAAGCATTGAGCTTGATAATTGGTATTGTGATAGAAAATTATTATTTTACTTGTAGAATTTCCATACATAGAAATAAGTCTCTGGACATTATTACCCTAAGCATTGAACTCGGTAATTGATCAGTCATAGAAAAATATTATTTTACCAAAGAAAAATTTTCAATAAACACCTTAGTGAAAAAAATGCATATTTGAAAACAAATCCAATTTATATAGATTCTAAAATACCTCTGCTACTTCAATTAGTACAGAGAACCTAGCTTGCCTTCATATTTATGCAACAAACATAGTAACTCAAAGTATGCTATTAAGGTAAATAATATTGTTACTGATTCCATAACTCATAGATGACAACAAAGATGTTATGTAGCTTCCAAAATACTTTAGGGTATACTATTAAAATATGGATGTTGTCATTGGTTTCACAACTCAGAACAAAACAAAAAAGTCATAATGGCTCCAACCTTGTCATATCATCTATTCTATTGCCTTGTAACTTAGTTCAGCCAAAAAGAGAATTTCAAGACAATACACACTATAAATTTAAGAAATTGTAGACAAAAATACATAATCATCACTGCCACTTTAATAAACCCTCCTTAATTAAGAAGAAATAAAAACAATATAAAACTAAATATTACTGCGAAGTACATTTCACTTTTTCTATGTAAAAGTCCATGATCTCAAAAACAACTTCTAGAAATACAAACTCACTCCATCATTGATGGCTTCTTGAGAAACTCTCTACACATCAATTCCACAGAAATCCCTTTTTATTTATCCCAATTCATAGATACAAACTCACTCCATCATTGATGGCTTCTTGAGAAACTCTCTACACATCAATTCAAATTCAATTTCACAGAAACCAAATTCACATTTATTTATTTATTTACATTCACAGAAATCCCTTTTTATTTATCCCAATTCATAGACATGATTTTAGAAGGAAAACATATGGGCGAGCTTCATAAAATTTTATTCTTCTGCAGTATTTCAACTTCCTATCTTCTATATCCAAAACTCTTCGATAATACAAAGCAATTGGGAGATCTAGAAGAAGTTGAGACTTTCCTTTTAAAATCAATTTAGTATTGGATAACTATAATACGCACTATTGAAATCCTACCTTTCAAAAAGGAAGATTTTGATTAATCAAAAAGGTATTTTATTGGAGCAATCAAACTCGCCCTCCCAGTGACTAAGAATTGTTTCATAAATGCCAAAAGTTATCAAACTTTTCAGAGATAAACTCTGTATAACTCAGTTGGGGTGGCATCTGAAACCCAAAGGAAGATTTTGATTAATCAAAAAGGTATTTTATTGGAGCAATCAATCTCGCCCTCCCAGTGACTAAGAATTGTTTCATAAATGCCAAAAGTTATCAAATTTTTCAGAGATAAACTGTCTGTATAACTCAGTTGGGGTGGCATCTGAAACCCATCCTTAAGAGAAATCAGTCCATTGATTTCTCCTCGGTCTATTTAGATAGGAACAAGGCATGCAAGTCTCTGAGTCTTGCTCCTAAAGGCTAGGGATTCTATGAACTCAAGGTCTTGCTAAGAATTATTGGAACAAGGAATGGTTTCTGTTGTTTCAACGTCTGGGGCTAACATTCCAACTATTTTCAAATTTCAAGATAATGTGTCTTGCTTCTGACAAACAAGAGCTTAGCTTTGTTGAGAAGGTTCAACTTCCGCATGACCAGATTATGCTTCTTTGCAATGAGCTTGTTCCCAATTCTACAGTAACCACTGGTGCTCTATTCACCCAAATGCACATAAATTTCAATGCACTAAATCAGCGATGCTTTCCTATGGTTGCATTCTATGGGGACAAGAAAATGATGGCAGAGGATTTCAGGAAGCAGGGTTTATTAGGAGAAGAAGAGGTGCTTGATCAGTTGGATCCAGAACTGTATGCAATAATTGGAGAATAAGGTCAAGATCTGAAAGAAGCCTCGAGGAAGGACGTTTCTCGCAACTTCATTCAATATCTTGTAGAGCTCTCAGACTATCTATATGTTTGTGTTCAAGGCTGCTATCCCTTTGCAGCTTCAGCTTCTTCGTACAAAACTGCTCCTTTTAAAGGGAGACGCACCAAGAAGTTGCAAATAAGCCATGTGTAAAACTCTGGGAACGATGTCAGGCTTTCTGACGGATTTAATGTTTCCATTGATAGGAAATTTAAGAAATTGGCTTCGGCCCCTCCAGTAGCACCAGGTAATGTTGTATTATGTGATGGCTATAATCGATGTGCTGTATTGACTGCAAATTACAGGCCTTGAAGTGTTTCTACAAGGCCTGAGTGGAAAACTCTGAAAGGAACCCATCACCTTCGAAGTCAAATCGACAACTGGTTGAAGGACGACGATTTGAACTTCTGCAAAATGAGCAATAAGGACTTCGTCTCTAGCGTGGTAAATTTCCAAGATATGATGAATACTGCAATTTTGATGAAAACTCTCAACGCTTCCATGGCAGAAGCCCGAGTAGGCGCTTCTATCAAGTCCTCTATGGGAGCAATTCAGGAGAGTGTCGTTGCCTGCTTTCTGAAAATTCTACCAGAATATTTTAATGGAGCATAGTTTTTTGACTCCCTTGGGACTGCATCCTCACAACATCATGAAGAATTACGTGGCTGTATTTCTATTGACAGTTTTGATCAACTGCACAGAGAGTTGAGTAAGATCTTAGCAGGCAGGAATTGCGATAAGAAACTCATCTTTTTCGGATCGGAGGTTAAATTTACCGATGATTATCATGTTGGTCATATTTATAAGATTGGAGGGCCCCAGAATGTGAGTGTGCCTGTGAGATATGGAAGAGAACTCATTTTGAAAGGTTCACATCCAAAGGAGACATTGAAGGCCACACTACTGTAATTCAACGAAAAAACATCTGAAGCTTCATTTTCATTTTCAGGTGAGAAGGTAAAATTAAATAAAATTGGGTGAAGTCTCCGATCCATCAGTTACTATTTTACATATTTTTACATAAGATGTAGAGCTAAATTCAATATCTGTATCATGTAAAATAACTCAATTTCTAAAGTTTATAAGAATCACTTGCACAATAGAGAAATATGAAAAATTTCAAATGCATTATCTTGAAAACTCAACAAATATAACATATCGCTTCTGGTCGACAATATCCATGGTCTAAAGGAACAGCCAGCAGAGTAAGGTCAAAGGGATCGAATCCTATGGCAAAAGTTCCCGTTTGAATTTCTCATCAACTTCCCAGAATCTTAACTCAATATGGTCGGATAGAAAATAAAGCATGGATCACGAAGACAAACCTTTTTCTTTTCTTCAGCATGACTGGAAAATGGAATAGGGAGTCCAGGTCGGCGGTCCTCTGGTAGATAATATCCATGGTCTATAGGAGCAAGCCAATAGAGCACGGAAGTGGATAAGTCAAGGGATCGAATCCTATTGCCAAGGGTTTCCATTTGAATTTCTCATCAGCCGGATGGAAAATAAGACATGGATCATGAAGAGAAGCCTTTTTCTGTTTTTCAACATGACTGTCCGGGGGAATAAGGATTTCAGGTCGATCGTTACCTATGGTACTATCTAAGTGGAGAGGAGTAGCTATGGGACCAAAACCCTTGCCTACGCCTGCGTCGGTTCTTTCGTCTCCTTACAGACTGGTGGACGCAAGCTGGGACACAGAGGACGATGTGCCCGGGCTGCAGTGCAGGCATACGTTGATGGCCATTGCAGGCACTGGAAATCCCGACTCGCCGGATTATGTTGGACCAAGCCTTATTCTGTTCGGCGACGCTACTACAATTGAGGACAGTTTCTATGCTCTCGGCGGGGGATAAGTATGTTATTGTGTCTTATGTTTTCTGTGAATTTTCGCAGTCTGGGCTCAGAAATTGTTAGTGAAACCTTATGTTGTTTTCTGTGAATTTTCGCAGTCTAGGATCAGAAATTGTTAGTGGAACCTTATGTTTTAGTGAAAGAGTTTACTTGTAACATCGCAGATGACGGTTTTCATTCGACTAGAGCTCTCCGCCCATAACTGAAATGCTCACCATCCCACCCGTAATTGAATACCATGACGCAATACCCTTTGTCACGCCTCCACCCTTACGGTAGTCTTCCAACCATGCCGGTAGTGTGCGGCACCACTCCACTTTTTCTTTTTAACAATACTCAAGTGTGAGAACTATGCCTAATTCACAACCGGTACTTAGTTTGTGTTTCTCAACTAAGTTAAAAGCATTAATCCTTTATATAAATGATGGCCCATACTTAATCATTATCATCAGCAATATAAACAATAATTGCACGATATAAAGGGGGGGCAACTCCCTAACAGTCTTCCCGATAATATATAAAATATCAGAATTTCAATATTACAACCGACTAGTGTGCTTGCAAGATCAAGCCAACACTTAGTCACTTTTTACAATACATGAGAACCTGCATCAATTACATGTGAGCGGGCGCACCATTCGGCCACCAAGACACTCAATATAACTTGCACGATTTCTACAAAATCGACCGTGTCACAATCCCATACAATCCACCACTTAACCGAGATAACTGCGCCTTCCACAAGTGCGCATGAGCCATGCGCTCATGCTGCGCACTTCGCTTTGTTCGTAGATAGAGATGCGAGCTACAAAGTGATTGTCTTCACCGATTGATCGATGCCCAAACGCTACGTTCAAACACCAAATATATACATGGCTTATCGTGTGGCAAGGTTGGGCGAAGCCCCATGGCCGATGCCCCAACCGCTGCACACGAAACCCCCAATTCGTATTATGTTATGGTCGGCCTGCACCGCCATGCGCTCTCCACTCGGCGTATAAACTCCCGCGGCCAACGCCATAACTGTCATATCATATAACACTTGCTGTTGTTTATATCCTTCGTTGTTTTCCACATTCGTTGTTCGTTGTTTCGTGTTGTCCGCCCACGCCATCCGACTTCCCGGCGTGCACGCTACCCGTGCACGCCCGCTCGTTCGTCGTGCGTGCCAACACCCGCCCGTGGTTACTCGCTACCCAGCGTGCACGCTGCCCATGCACACCCGCTTTGTCCGTCGTGCGTTTGACATGTCCTCCCGGTTACCATCGTGCGCTGCCATGTCCGTCCGCCCGTTCACGCGCCCGTCCACTATTTGCGCCCGCCCGTTCACCGTGCGTAGTTTACCTCCACCTGATCGCTCGTTCCACCGTGCGCGCCCGCCTACGTGCGCCCGCCCGATCCCCAACTCGTCGTGCGTGTCCACGTTTACCTCCGCCCGGTCGTTTGCCTCACCGTGCGTGCCCGCCTACACGCGCCCGCCCGGTCGCCAATTCACCGTGCGCCCGCCCAAGTCGCCCAACGCGTGCCCGGGGCGCCTCAACTCATCGTGCGCCCGTCGCGTTGTTGGTGACTTCCCTAGGGCAGTACACCCTTAAACAAATGTCAATGAAGTGGAATAGACGTCAAAACCCCTCCCCACTGACGATGAGACTATTTGCTTCGTCGTACCGCCACCCGAGCGACGGGTCAAATTATAGTGAAAGGTAGAAGAAATTTGGAAGTGAACTGATTTAAAAGCAAAGCTTATAGGTTTAATTAATTAAAGAAAGTGACATATCAATAAGTGTTATATTATGTCATGTCAATAAATGTCATATTGTGTATGTGGTATTATTCATTAATTATGATGTTGATCCAACAAAAACTATTTACGAGCTAAGAATTTCTATGATAAAAGAAGGATAAATCTACATGATTAAGAATATTGATTAACTCATATATTAATTCTTTTTATAATAACAATAATCTATTTTAGGACAAGTGTTTTGATGTTTATCATGGATTGATTTTTATCGGTATTTACTAGTCATTTTTAGTTTACATGGTTGGGCTAGTTTTAGTAGTACTATAAACGGAGCATAGGTCAATATGCATTTTCATAGTAGATGGTCATTTTTTCCCTTTTAACTAAATTCATTAATTCAAAAAAAATGTCATATAAAATCACTTGTGGTTTCTTTTGCATGTGGTATTGATAAGAAATGGTATTTGACCATGGTATAGTAAAAAAGACTATTTAAATGTTAATAATCTCCATGATAAAATAGGGGTAAATCTCTATGGTTAAGACTCTTGTTAATTTTTTTAAATGTATATATGTTTAACTCATATATTAATTATCTTTAATAATAATAATAATAATAATAATAAAGTTATTTTTTATGATTTATATAATTTTAATAACTTGATGACGTTTATCATGGATTGATGAATAATATTGGCCTACCCTAATTTATAGAAAAAATAACTTCCCCTGAATCTAACAATACAATTTCAAACAAAATTGTGCTTTTTAATTATATACAATGTATTTTTGAATGCATAAATAGATTCAACATTGTGAAACTCTCATAACTTATATTATTTTATATGGTTTTAGAGTTTAAGACTCTAAAATATTTAGAAATATATTAGGGATAAATATAGAACCGACCCAAAAGTAATTTATAACTTGTAGCCATGTAACTTATCATATTCTTCTTGAAATCAAATCAGATAGTTCATTGTTAAGTAGTTGAATTATTTCAAGCCCTGGGTAGATGAGTTTATCTAATGCCATTTTTTTTTCAAATATGCATCCACCACTAGTTCTATTATGTCCTCGGACCTGTGGAATTACAGAAATGTTGTAACCTATGCAATGATATAGCCCTGTATCATCCTTTAGTATCTTCAAAGCCTGCAACCATTAGTGTGTACACCTTCTATAGATAAGAATTTGGAGTAATCAGACCCCTAGAGTAGCACATCCCATACGAAATATACGGTAACGAGAATCAATCTGTTGCTTCAAAAATACCAATTGAGAGAAATGTTTTTGAAGATCACCTCAGGGGTATGCCTGTTTCTGTTTCTGTGAGAACTTTTGAGCAAGCTATAGTGGTTGAAATGAAAATGGAAATTTAAATGCAGAGATAAAGGTGTTGTGTTTAGCATGAGGGAGATGAAAAGAAAACTACGGAGTAGATATGCGGTATTGTGTCGATTCTCACCACTATTTGTAAAAATGACAGTGTGACGGTGTTAAAACCTTTAATGTGTGGAGATATAGGGGTATCCCTTGGCGAGGTGTATGATTCTTGAGAAGTGGGGTCTTCTGTCTGGGGTGTTTTTCTACCAATTTTTTTGGTTCGTCGGGTTAAATCCAGGTTTTGGTGTTGTCTGGGGTATGATTTTGGTGTTTTGGGTCACTCCTTGGCTGTTGTGGGCTTGTCTGGCTGGACTTCATGGTGTTGGGTAGATGGGGTTTTCCATTTCCAAAAACAATTCAGATTCTTCTACTGATTATTAGTTCTGTCTACATTATGTTTCTTATATATGAGGCGCACTTGAAACCATTGCATAAGGAGCCAAATGTGTGGGTGGCCGGACATTTTCAATAGAAACTCTTCTGTGGATGATATTGGAGTTGGTGAAAATATAGAACATAAAAATGTGTTCACTTTATGCCATAAATGGATTAATTTTTTCTTTGTTTCACACCCATGCAAAGATGTCAGCGTTTTCATTTTTCATATGCGCTAGTGTTTTTTTTTGCTGTTAGTGTTGTTGTTGCTAGTGACAATGTTCTTGCATTGCTTCTTACAGAGTGATTGGAGTATCAGTTTGGTTTTTTAAATTTATGGTTTTGGCGACATCATGGTGCATGTGAACTTATTTTGGTATTTTTCCAACTAAATTCCTGATCAGCATCCATTCTATTTGCCTCATTGTTTCGAAGCCATTTAAGATTAGGGGTTGGTGGGATTTCTCCCTCGGTGGATTTTTGGTTGATTGTGCCCTCTTTATTTTCGGGTGCATGCTCACTTCAAAATCTACTTGTCAAATATTCTTTGTACTCTGGTTGTATTTCTCATGGTTTAGTTGGGGTGGCTCTACTTCCATTATTTTATGTGGTATGGGTGGAAAATCTACATACATGTGGCCTTTCAAAGGCTATTGTGTTCAATGGCCTCATAAATGATTGTCGCGGTGGCTTGCATTAACACATCTGAGGTTGCTAAATTCTTATTTTAGCGGTGTTCTGCTACGTGACCTCAGGATTACTTTTCTTAATTTGGCCTGACATTTTTGGTGGGATAGGACGTCCTTTGTTGATTTCATTTAAGGATACTTAGAAGCTGGACTTATTTGAGTTTACTAGGCAGCCGTAATGAGTGTTGGGGACGTGTATGATCGGGTGGGGGTGCTTTCAAGTGATACATCGGATGATGACGTTACATTACAGGAGACCTTCATACGTGCCACGTTGGTTGTTGAACGAGTGTTCTCACAATGCCCCAGTGCCTTTTTGGACGGTACACACGGCATTGACATTGACTCATTACAAGTTGGAAAGGCTCCACTTAGTGACCATCCAACAACGGTCCCTTTCTTGTGACACACATCTCATTCATCAAGCTCACATGGTAGCAGGCACAAACCCAATCGAAGAAATGCAGAGAGAAAACTTCTTAGTTTTGGGCATGATGTATTATGGGACCGGGTTATTAGTTTACATAACCAAGCATTAGTTGGGAGATGGCATTACTTTGAGACCATAAATCTAGATATGGTTGGTTGGGTTGTTGCACAATGGACACTGCTTTTGGGCGTACTCCAAAGCTTAGTAGATTACTAAACCGTTGGTTCTCTTTTTATTTCCTACAGTGGGAAGACGCTGTGCAAATTTTATTGTGGTCGTGGGTTTTTGGGCGGGGTTTCCTATAGCTATGTCGTTGGTATGTGGGTTTCAACCCATTGTTGGACAAACCACAAAACAAACTGGTTTGGGTAAAGTTTCTAGGACTTCCATTAGAACACTAGAATTGGCGAGATTTGATGGCTATTGGGGACGATGTTGGTAAATTCAAATACATGGACCCTCGAATTCTTGGGGCTCATGACAAAAGGGTTTCATGGATTCTAGTGGAACTCAAATAAAGAGGGGGTCTCATGGAAAATATTGAATTAGAATGGGATTCTCGTCGATTTAGCCAGGGGATTGATTACTGGGGCATCTCATTTCGTTGTTTATTATGTCACCACATGATCCACTTACTACAACAATGTCCATGGTGTTTTCAACTTCATAACATGACACAAGGCGAAAAACTACTCATATCAACTGGTGTGAAAATACATCGGGGTGAATGGATTCTAGTCCAGGTACTAGTTCCTCCTCTGATGATACTTTTTACATAAATAAATGACTCATTCTGACCCTTCAACATCATCTCCCTCTTCTCCAAACCATACTTCGTCATCTTACATGGCGGGGGGGGGGGGCGGAGGGCGCGCGGGTATCTTGAATTCAATGCATTGGACCATTCTCTCCCCACCACTGATCCTCCCCCCACATCCTCAACATGAACATAAGGCGCACTTGAAACCATTGCATAAGGAGCCAAATGTGTGGGTGGCGAGACATTTTCAATAGAAACTCTTCAGTGGATGATATGGAAGTTGGTGAAAAAATGCAACATAAAAATTTGCTCACTTTATGGCATAAATGGCTTAATTCCTTCTTTGTTTCGTGCCCATGCAAGGATGTGAGCATTTTCATTTTTCATATATGGTAGCATTCTTTTGGCTGCTGGTGTTGTTGTTGTTTCCAATGACAGTGTGCATGCATTTCTTCTTATGAAGTTTGTTCCATCACTCTGGGGTATCAGTTTGGTTTCTTTCGTTTGTAGTTTTAGCAACGTTGTGGTGCATGTCAGGTTGTTTTGGTATTTTCTAGCTACATGCCCGATCAACGTCCATTCTATTTGTCTCATTGTTTGGAATACATTTAAGACTAGGGGTTGGTGGGATTTATCCCTCAGTGGATTTTTGGTTGATTATGCCCTCTTTATTTTTGAGTGCATGCTCACTTCAAAATCTACCTGTCAAATATTCCTTGGGTTCATTCTATTTTTTGTACTCTAGCTATACTTCTCATGGTTTAGTTGGCATGCCTCTACTTCCATTATGTTATGTGGGGTGGGTGGAAAATCTACATATAGGTGGCCTTTCAAAGGCTATTGTGTTGGATCACGTCATAAATGATTGTCGTGGTGGCTTGCGCTGACACATCTAGCGTTGTTAAATTCTTACTTTGGTGGCGTTTTGCATGTGACCTTGGGATTACTCTCCCTAAATTGGCTTGGTGGGATAGGACGTCCTCTACTATTTTCATTAAAGGATCCTTGGAAGGTGGACTTATTTCGGTTTACTAGACAGTTGGGATGAGTGTTGGGGATGCATATGATCAGGTGGGTGCGCTTTCAAGTGGCACGCTGGATGTTGATGTTACATTACAGGAGGCCTTCATACGCATCATGTTGGATGATGAACGAGTGTTCTCACAATGCCCCGGTGCCTTGTTCGATGGTACATGCAACATTGACACTAAATCATTACAAGTCAGAAAGGCTACACTTAGCAACGATGCATAAACGGTACCTTTCTCACAACATGCATCTAATTCATCGGGTTGACATGGACGCAGACACAAACCCATTCAAAGAAATGCGGAGACAAAACTTCTTAGTTTTGGGAATGATGTATTATGGGACTAGGTTATCAGTTTACAAAACCGTGCATTAGTTGGGAGATGGCATTGCTTTGAGACTAAAGATCTGGATATGGTTGGTTGGGTTGCTGCACAATGGACAATGATTTTGGGGTATACTCTAAATCTTATTAGATTACTAAACCATTGGTTCTCTTTTCATTTCCTGTAGCGGGAAGACACTGAGCGCATTTTATTGCGGCCATGGGTTTTTGGGCAAGGTTTCCTATAGCTATTTCGTTGGCATGTGGGTTTCATCCCATTGTTAGACACCCCACTAAACAAACTTGTTTCGGTAAAGTTTTTAGCATTGCCATTAGAATACTGGACTCAACGATCTTCGATGGTTATTGGAGGCATTGTTGGTAAATTCAGAAACATGAACCCTGGAATCCTTGCGACTTGGGACAAAAGGTTGCATGGATTATGGTGGAAGTCAATTATACGGGGGGTCTCCTGGAAAATATCGAAATAGAATTGGATTCTCGTTGGTTTAGCCAATGGATTGATTACTCGGGCATCTCATTACATTTTTTATTGTGTCACTACACAGACCACTTACTGGAACAATGTCCACAACGTTTTCAACATTAGAACATGACAAATGGAAACAAATAGTTCATATCAGCTAGTGTGAAGATACATCGAGGGAGAACATGCTCTAGTCCAGGTACTACTTCCTCCTCTGATCATACATTTTTACATAAACGTATCATCTTTATACCCAATAAAGATGCACCTTTCAGTTTTACTATCCAACTTGGTTATTTTCTCCTTTGGAACATGTACATATGCATCACATCCAAATACCCTCCTTCAAGGTATTCACAAAAGACGCATCCTGAAAGTGAAATTATTGGTAATAAGGATGAATTTCAAACAAGAAGAAAACTAGTAGGCACTTCTAGTCAGGTAGAGATTTTCATCTTGTCTATGATAAAACCCAAAACAAATTCTTAAGCAAGCCAAGATAAACATTGGATAAATTCCATGAATGAGGAATTGGATCAAATAGAGAATAATCATACTCAAGAACTCACTCCATGTCCAACAGGTAAAAATGTCATAGGTACAAAATGGGTTTTCAAGAACAAATTAAATGAAGATTGACAAATTATCAAAAACAAAGCTAGGTTAGTATGCAAAGGATGTGGTTACGTAGAGCGATTGGATTTTATCTTGTAACAAGATTAGAAATAATTAGAATGTTCTTATCCTTTGCATGTCATAATAATTTCGAATTATATCACATAGATGTGAATTTTGTAACAACCCTCGTGAAAACTTCATGTAATAAAAGTTAATAAAGGAAAAATAAGATCACGGTTAAGGGACACGTATTCCAAGTTGAATGTTGGGCAAAGATATCCTATTGGGCAGCACTGGATGTGTGTTTTGGCTAAGGAAATTGAAATGACTAAGGAAAAGGATAAGGCAAAGGAATTAAAAGGCAAAAGGACATTTTGGCACATTTATTTATGAAAATAAAGGAAAATAGGAGAAATGGAAGGTAAAAGGTGACAGGTTGCATGTGAGGAGGAAAATGAAGGAAAATAATGGAAATGGAAGAAATGAGAGGCCTCATCCATAAAAAGGCTTCTGAGGACTAGTTCATGGCTTTTATTAGTTTCATCTTGGGAGCTCTCTCATTATTTACCCTCTCTCTCTCTCTCACTCTTTGTCACTTAGAGTTTCTTGGAGCACTCTAGCTTTGGATCAAGGAAGTAAAAGCAAGTAAAGGGAAAGGAAGGAAAACAAGGATCAAGGAAAGGAAAGCAGGACTCTAGCAGCTCCAGTGGGAATACTTGCAGGTAACCTTTTGCATGTGTGTTTTCCTAGTTGGTTTGGACATGCATGTCTTTTCATGTGTGCTTTCCTAGTTGGTTTGGACATGCATGGATTTTCATGTTGGTGTATGGTTCTCTTGTTGTCGATGGCATGGTTTTGTCATGTTATGACAGTGTATTTCAGCTTGTACTTGCCCTTTTCCGGATGCCATGGTGTGTTGGGATGTTGATCTTGGTTTTGAGCTTTGGAATTTCCATATGGATTTCGGAATTCGGGGCGGAGATGGTCTCAAGTTCCATTCCCAAAGGCCTAGTAATCCCTTGACCGGTTTTGGCGGGATACATGCTAAAGCCTGAGGGATAAGTCTTAGTTTAGGGCCTAGTCATCCGTGTTTGGATTGCAGTAAATCCTGAGAGACAATGAGACGAAAAATTCTTCAAGGATAGTGATGGATTCCGGATGGCATTCCAAGTTCGGTTCAGTTGTGATCGGAGCACTGGTTTGGTGTGATCATGATTTGATGAGGGGGAGGTGGTTTCACCTCTGGATTCCCTTGGTTGTTATTGGATTGTTTTTCTATGAGATCCCACATTCATGCTTGGAATATGGCACGGGGGTGGCTGGTTGAAAGAGAGATTTGATTCAGCCATGTCCATGGCTGGGTGGTAAGTGGAAGTCCGGAATCTGGTTGAATTTTCCTATGAGTAATAAAAGATAAGTTCTCTTAATCTTGTATTGAATTATATGTGGATTTAAAGGTTTTCATATCTCTGATATTTATATGGTTTTATGTTGGTTATAAGCATGGTTAAATCACTAGTTCATGTCATGGTTATTTTAGGTATTTACTTGTAACTGTTAGATGGATGGATGCAAGACATAATTGATTATCTAGTAGTTCAATGGAGAAGTAGGTGATCCTTCTGGTGATGTTTCATGAGTTTTTTAGTCATTTATGCTTTGTCTGTTGGCATTATGATACGTGTTGTACTTGATGGCAACCCATTTGTAGCAAAACAACTCACTTGTATATGGTAACTAGATGAATCTACAGGAGAGATATCAGATGTGATAGAATGCGTGGCAGTTCAAAGGAATCATTTCAAAAGTAATATGGCAAATTACAATGTAACAGGTCTATTAAGAAGTAACAAGACATTGGTACAGAAGAACAGGAAGATGGAACTTAGGTCTACTGATCAGGATAAAGAATGTAAAGGAAAAGGTTGATGTGAAGCAGTTTAAGAAGTATCCATAGGTCCACTTAGTCAAAATAGCGTATACACACTGGTCCATAGAACAAAAAGAGCGTATACGTATACACGCACTCCCTCAGGAGGAAAAGCGCGTACATGTTGGAAAACCAAGTTTTTGGTTCGAGGTATTTGGTTTGAGGTATTGACCCTAAGTATTTGGTCCAAGGTATTGGTCCTAAGTGGTTTGGTCTGAGGTATTGACAAAGGATCTAAGTATATAAGGAGGAGAAGATCAAAGGGCTAAGTGAAAAGTAATGAATATTTTATGAAGTGTTATATCAAAAGCAAATATGCATGTTATTGGTTTCTGATGCTTTGCTTGATCTAGACTAAATATGCACCTAAGCGTTTGATGATGGATGAGATCTAATGATAGATCAAGTTCATAATGACTTATCATTATGTGATCTGATAATGGATGGGCTAGATCTGATTGCTAACACATGTTTTATCCTTTATATGTGATGATCTGGGTATGTCTAAAGTTGGGAATCGCAGCGAAGTTATAAGTAAGTATTTGCAGATCTATATGTTGGTTTGCTTTGGTGAAGATGCGTATACACGTTGGTTCGGCTCTTCCAAGTAGCATATGTAAAAGAAAAGCTTGATGTTCAAGGATGACTAATCTATCAGATCAGCGATGTTGTTTTTTAGTAGTCTGTCAATGAAGTATTCTTAGATCTTAATGTAAAAATGAATGCATAAGGAGGCTGGTATTTGATTGATTGATTTTATAAGTGAGAAGAAGTGATCTTTTTTGTTGCTTGTGTAAAGCTCTGTAAGTTGACAGTAGATGTTTAGTATATTGCTGGTTGGTACAGACTTGATTCAAAAGTTTATATTTGTGGTAGTTTTGAAGGTATACGCAGGTTTTATTAATGGAAGTAGCGTATAAACGTAGTTTGGGTTTAGCCAAGTAGCGTATACATTCTGATGCATGGTTTTTGAGGTTATAGCTGGTTCTGAATGATGATGTAGTGTTCTAGGTTCAGATCTATGTATTGATTACAATGATCTGCCTGTTCCAGTTGATTGGTTGAATTTGATTAAGTTTGAAAGAATGGTTGATTCAGTTGTGTCAGAGGTTCAGTAATTGTTTGATTCATTTGTTCAGTGATTTTTTTATGTTAGAGGTTTTAGTGATTGATTGATTCAGAGATTGATGATTAGGTTTCAGTTATATCAGAGATTGATGATTGAGTTTCAGTGATTGGTTGATGTAGATGTATTTGATGGATGTATTGTAGTGGTGATTGACTTTGAGCTTCAATGTTACTAATGGGTCTAGTGTGAAAAATTGATGAAATGTGGCCTACATATAGTGTTGTTGTGTACCAAGAGCATCCAGTGTGAAAATTTATGAAACGCGGTCCCTAGAGGATACTGAGGGTTGGAGCCTTCAGTGAGGAAGTCGAAACTTCCTGCCAATAGTGACTAGTGATTTGATAAGGGGGTTGGAGGTCCCTTCCAGTAGCAGTTGGAGAACGAGTGAAGGTTATAGCCTTCTTTAGGTCGAAGCCTATGTACTAGTAAATATATCAGCTAGTATAAGAACTACGAGGTTGTAGCTCCCTTCTAGAAGAAGCTGGAGAATGAGAGAAGGTTGTAGCCTTCTACAGGTGGGTGTCTGCATACTAGAATGTGTCTGCACTAGTACAAGATTGTAAACAAATTTTCTTATTATTAAAAGAAGATAGAGATGACAACAGTAGGCAATTTTCACCTACATTGGGTTTCCACCTTAAATCTTGGTGTTCAAGTGTGTCCCTTATGTGTGATGGTTTATTCTATTATTACTGTGCATGGTTATTGTTTAATGTTTAATAAAGTACTGATGCACTGGCTAAAGATCAACATATGATGAATTAACTAAATCATAAGTTCACTAGATATACGTTGGTTACCTTAAGAGCAATTGCGTGCACACACAAGTCCCCTTCACTAAAGTAGCGTATATAAGTTTGATTATGGAAAAGAAAAAGTTATTGATTTGTAAATACTGATTTTCCCCCCCTCTCAGTATTATTTCCAACATTGTCTTGTATCCTAGACCTCTAGGTTGCATTGATGCCATGTGCTTGATATAATTTCAGTCCCGGTTGGGGATGCTCAGGCCTAGTCCTGAGGGTGATTTTTGATTGATCAGCATTTTTATCATGTCTTTAATGAATTCTGAAAATTACAACAAATTATGGGCAGAGGCCAGGATTCTGGGCTAGAAAAGTGGCTTAATTCTGACGGTCGCTAGCATGTAACTAGCAATTTTGGTCCACAGTCGCTGGAAGGCAGGAATGTGAGAGTGAATTTAGGTTGTCGGCCGCTCCCTTACCCATAGCATGAGAGAGACTATGACCTAAGAGGTCCAAAACAACAGTGGGACCCAGGGACAAGCTATCTTAGCGGCTAACTTGTCTCATGAGGGTTTTGTTTATGATGTTGGATGACTATATGTGATGTTTCATCGACTCCACTTCCTTAAGGTCGCATAGGAGGTCGAATGTGATCATAGTAGCCTCTCTTCTTGTGTTTACCCCAATTGGCATGGTTACTTTGGGTAGACCTTGGAGGGGGTGTTGCAGAGTGGTGTCAGAGCAGGTTGTTCTCTCTTTAGGTCATATAAGATTCTACAGAGTGGTATCAGAGTGGGTTGCACTCTCTTTGGGTCATATCTGATGCTACATATATGGGTGAATGTGTTGGTCATGCATGCATGCTAGTTGCGTGTGTGTCTCTTACACTTTTGTTCCATGTGCTTGTTGCACTGCATCATATTGAACACGGTAAAAGTAAGGTTATCATGAGGAACTTGATGTCGGATTTATGGAATGCATTTTCAAATGCTACATATAATCAACCTTGATCACATCCTTGTATGTTGGGTTGCATCCTTGGTTATTTGATTACATGCATCAGTCTTGTAGGTTGATTAAAAGAATTGATCGCTTATGCTCGACTACATGCGGTTATGTGTATGTGTAGTTGATTAGGAATTTCTTACGTAGGTTGATAGTTGCATGAGGAAATGTGTACAATGGAGTAATGGTTGTTGTCATGTAGAAGGTCATAGCATGCATTGTTGATATGGCCTTGCATTGATGACTAGACCCTACCGAGAATGACGTTTATGCATTGATACACTTATTCGATAGATGTCTATGTGATATTATGTTTATTCTATACATGTATCATGTTGATTTGATGATCTTGTAGACAAGGTATACTTCTCGAATTATGCTAAGGAGCATTGATTTATTGTGATTTGGTTTAGCTGACATAGTATGCCTTGCAGGAAAGAGGTCAAATGGATAGCAAGGTGGTAGACTACCTAGAATCTCCCTATGCATCAGATGAGTAGCGTGGTGTGGGGCATTCTTCTGATTTGGCAGGAACATTGAGAAGCTTATGGGAATAAATAAGGAGTTGCAAAGTAGACAATGACAAAATCATGCAGGCACAAGAGAAACAAGCAGAGGTGAATGCAATACTATTTCAGAGTTTTTCAGATTTGCAATGATCGGGACCACTTCAGATTAGCCATGGATGGGAAGACATAACTAATGGGGCATATGGAAGTATATCTCCTAGTAGACATAGGTCTTATGGTGGTCACAAGTCAGATAGATTTGACACTATAAGAGATGGTAGGATGTTGAACACATCAGATAGGAGAGGTGACAGACACATGAATTACTCTAATTTTGGTTCTGATAGACATTATGATCGTCATTGTTATCATCCTTATAGGAGGAGTTATAGGGGATTCCTTTCAGATGAGCTTAAGAAGGTGAAGCCACCTACCTTTGATGGAGAGATGAAGAAATCGCAAGATGCAGAGGCTTGGTTGCTTGGTATGAGGAAATTCTTTAGATTGCATGATTATTCAGAACACATGAAAGCAAGGAAAGCCCTTTTTAGTCTCAAATGTAAAGCAAATATTTGGTGGGAAGATGTGAAGAATTTTAAAGGTATTGATGAAGATGATTTGACTTAGCATGTGTTTGAAAGGCTCTTCAAGAAGAAGCACTTTTCTGAGAGGTATTATGATGACAAAGCTAAGGAGTTTTATGAGTTGCGGATAGGTTTTATGATTGATGAGGAGTATACTAGTAGGTTCTTAGAGTTGTTGAGATATGTGCCTTACCTCATGGAGGAGAAGGCTACGGTTCAAAGATTCATCAGTGGATTTCCAGGGGCATACACGGACCGAATTGAGTTTGATGAGCCTAGATTGTTGGAGGAGGCCATCAGAAAGTTGAAGCATTCTAATGATTAGTCGAAGTGCAAGGTTGAGCCTAAGCATGACTTGAAAATAAATGACAAAGATAAATAAAAATGGCCACCAAAGAGAGGAAGACCTCAAGATGCAAGTGAGAAATATAATGCAGTTCCTTACAAGAGATTCAATATAGCTAAGAAGGGACATGGAGAGCAACAAACTAGAGGTAGTGGTAGAGAACCATTGCAGTGTTTGATATGTGGTTAAGGATCATCATAAGAAGGATTTTCCATAGTATCAGAGTGGTGATGACCCTAGATCTACAGTTCTTAGGAGGATCATACAATTGGTGATGTTGGTCACAGCATTCCTCGAATCTATGCAGATGTGGACAACAGGCAGGCAGATCATCAAGCATCGATCATTGAGATGGATGGTAAGATTTGTGATCAAGTTGTTTCTATTTTGATTGATCATGGATCTAACTATAGTTATATTAATCATGACCTGGTGGATAAGTGTGGTTTAAGAAAAGAAGTGCATGTAAAATCTTGGTTGGTACAGTTGGCTACAGATACAAAGAAGCGAGTTCACCATTGGGTAAGAGCTTGTGCATTTGAGTTAAATGGTATGCGTACAGTAGCACATTTGAATGTATTTCACTTAGGATCATATAGTATGCTTTTGGGTATGGATTGGCTATACCTTCACAGAACCAAGGTAGATTTCTTTGACAAGGCCATTGAGTGTATGGATGATAGTTGTGAAAATAGGACCTTGCAGGGAAAGAAGAAGCCTACATTAGTGAAGATGGTTACCACTATGTAGGCTAAACATAGCTATAGAAATGCTTGTGTGATGTTTGTAGTACACATTTCCAATGACAAGGGTAAGGAGGTTGAGGATGCGGAAGTGTTGAGAAGGTACCTAGTTTTGCAGCAATTTTAGGATGTATTCATTGAGGACATTACAGAGTTGCCACCTCACAGGGAAGTAGATTTTTCTATTGAGTAAGTGCCAGGGGAAGCTCCAACATCAAAAGCACCTTATAGGATGAGAACACTTGAGTTGGTAGAGTTGAAGTTGCAATTAACGGAAATGATGGACAAAGCATACATCAAACTCAGTGTATCACCTTGGGGCGCATCAATGTTATTCTTAAAGAAGAAAGATGGTACTCTTAGATTACAAGCAGTCGAACAAGGTAACGATCAAGAAAAGGTACCATTTGCTGAGGGTTGATGATTTATTTGATCAGTTAAAGGGAGAAACAATATTCTCTAAGATCGACTTGAGATTGGGATACCATCAGGTATGCATCAAGGAAGGGGATATCGTCAAGTCTACGTTCAGGACCAGGTATGGGCATTATGAGTTTTTTGTTGTTTTATTCAGTTTGAATAATGCTCTAGCTACATTTATGTGTTTGATGAATAGTGTGTTGTGTCCTTATCTGGACAAGTTTGTTATTCTATTCATTGGTGACATACTAGTATATTCTAAAAATGAGGAAGAACACGCCGAACATTTAGCAACAATGTTGAGGTTGTTGAGAGAGCATCAGTTATATGCTAAGTTTAGCAAGTGCAAATCATTTCAAACTGAGCTACATTACTTGGGGAATTTTGTCTCTAAGGAAGGCATTGCAGTAGATCCAGAAAAGATAAGGTCCATGATGGAATGGGCAACTCCTAAGAATGTGGATGAGGTGAGATCATTCATGGGATTGGTAGGTTACTAAAGGAGGTTCATCAGGAACTTCTCATGCATTTCACATCTATTGTAGCAACTACAACCACCCTCCAAAATTTTTCCTTAGCTTCATTTTGGAGCCTCCCTACTGACCATCCTCAACAACATATATTGCATTGTCAAGCACATTAGCTTTAGTTGTTTCATAGAGTCTTGTCACCCTGTGTATGCAAGTTTGTTCAGTTAGCCTCCTATTGCAATAGGGGTTCATATTTCATGATTGACGGTTTGCATGCCAAATATGTCATCTTTTTATTACTGCAAAGGTTCCATATTTCCAGAGAGTTTCATTTAGATAAGTCATTCAAATTTTGAAGAGCTGTTCAGTCAAGGGAAGGCCAAACAGTATAAACTTGGCTTCCCTGGGTTTCAATTGCTTGCTTTAGAATATAGAGATGAATATCTAGCCAAACAAGCTTAAAACTTGGCGGATTGGTAAATAGGTAGAGAAACCAGGGCGCTCATCAGCTTAATCTGAGCCTTGGAAGAGACAAGGGTCGATTTAGATAGGAGGATAGATGAAAGAAAGGTTGAAAGGCTGGGTATGCTAGTTCAAGGGCACCAAACCATAAGAAGAAAAAATGTTAGGAGAATAGGCTGGGTAGGTAGCGTTGTGGTGGCAGAATCATGGCTTGGGGTCTGTTTCATTTTATGTTCTCAAGCGTGATATCCGTTCGCATCTCAAGCATAAGGCAGTTTCAATTTGGAGGAGCTCAAGCGAGGCATGTCTGAATTTCCCTTTTTCCCTCAAAACACTCGCTAACTTCCCCTAATCCGCTTAAAAAGTCATGTTTTCCCTTCAAAAGCCTAAGATTCCTATCCTTAGCGCTCTCCAATCAGATTACATATTAACTTCTAACTTATTATCTAAATCCCAGCTATTCTTCCCTCCCCATACTAAAAACATATACGAGATCCCCCTAAATACATATCCCCTCCATTGGTTGAAATATAACCATAACTAGCTCAGCATTCTCTGCTACTACTATAAAGGACTATCAACCTTTAGTTCTGTTTTTAATGGTTGTGAAAGAGATGATGCTAAATCAAAGCAGCTCTTCTCGATGTTATAAAAGTCAGGGACAGAAATATAGAGGAGCTCAAAAGAAAAATGAAGTGCTCTCTGCAGAGAAAAGTGCCACAGTCAATTCCATCAAAGTGCATGAAGACAAAATTTCAAAGCTTGTGAAGGAGAATGAAAATAACAATTTGGCTCTTTAGCAGGCATGCACTAAATTGGAACTTGCAGATTCAAAATTAGATGATCGAGACAGAGATATTGCAGAATTGCAACAGAAAGTATTGGTCAAACAAGGTCCTACTGGCCAAACAAGAGTTGGCTGAAAAATAGCACACAAAAGATTGCTCTTGTGTCATCTCAGCACTTGGTCAAACAACCACCATTTCTGGTTTCTTCCAGGCCAGCTGCTTCAGCTAAAGATCAAAGAACCTCCAAAGGTATCAAAGAGGGTGGAAATAGGAGTGGGAATATCTTTCAAGTCACAATGCTATAAGGAATGTTGGCAATTTGCATGATGTTGTTGGTGATGACAGTTTCTCACTATTCTGTAAAATATGTGGTTTTTCAGAAGATTCAACCAGAACTCTCATTTGTGATATCTGTGAGGAAGCCTTTCATATGACATGTTGTAGTCCTAAAATAAAATCAGTACCTGTTCAAGATGAATGGCATTACCAATATTGCAAAAAGAAGAGGAAGAGAAGAGAAAAGAAGTGCCTTATTGCAAGCAAAAATTCTCAGAGTATCCTTGATGAAAGTGGTTCAAAATCAGAGAATTCTGCTGAAGATAAAGCTGATCTTTTCTGGCATATTCTGGAAGATAATCAGCCTTACACAACTCAGGTTCGAATTGGCAAGGCATTTCAGGCAGATGTTCCAGTCTGGACTGGCAAGGTTCAAGATGATGCAGAGAGCTTGTTTCTCGGAGAGCCCCTTGAAATGGAGCGTGCACAACAGAACTTGATGAAGGAAGTTTGGTCCAATTGTTGGCAACCTGTTCAGTCATTTTTCCCTGGCTTAATAGAAAACTGGATTTAGTGTCAGAATGTGATTGAGAAAGGAGTACCATGTCCACATGGACGAAAGGAAAAGGATATAATTTGTGGCAAATGGTGCAGATCTCCTCTCTTGGAAGTTCAAAATGATGATTGGGATTGCTCATGTGCAGTTATCTGGGATCCTGTCCATTCTGATTGCGCAGTACCCCAGGAACTTACAACAGAAGAAATTTTATGGTGTTTGAAAGCAACTGAAATGGCAGAACTGCAACTTAACAATAAAAAGAGGAAAGCAAGATGAAGCACTCCATTGTAGAGGAGACCAAGATAGGATAGATGGTGGGTCAGTGCTGCTTGAAATGTTATTGAAACAAGAGGAAGGGGGTAGTAGCAAAATATGAATTCAAGACTGAAGTTTCTTGGTGATTTCCTTGATGTTGCCTATTTCCTCCGTAGTTAAATTCATTTAGATGCATAGTTTATTAAATTGAAAGCAGGCTGGATGCTTCAAGATCTGAATGTGTTTCAAGGAGCTTTATTCACCTTGAAGGTGAGAGAACCTGCAAAGATGTGTCTAAAACTAGTATCAATGCTTGCTTCTCTGTGAGAATTGAAATTAGGATAGACTATTATGAAGGGCCACCAAAAGAAAATCACGGGCCTGGATTTTTCATATGTTTTTGAAAATTTTGGTATCTTCTGGAGCAGATGCCCAGTTATGTCTCTGGGGCATAGATGGGTGGGACAAGCGAAAGTCAAGAGTTGTAATTGTACAGCCAGGAAGATCATCGCCCCCTGTTGGGGATACAAGAGTACAGTTTCATAATGATCAAATTCACATCGTCGGGGATCCTTCTTAGTCCACGGAGATTAGAGTGTGACTCCCGGTGATCCTTCTTAGTCCACGGAGATTAGAGTGTGACTCCATCATTTAGCGCAACTCGAGGATCTTCCAGCAGAGGAAGAGATATGTTGGAGATAATTACTGCAAATTACATTCAAAAGTATTTAGTTTCAGTCCCTACAGATTCGTTGATGTGACTTTCACACTCTGTCCAGTGGATGAGGGATTGTAGAGGACACGCCACTTCAGTTTCACACCGATGCAGCTACAGCTCAACCTGCCACGGATTCTATGAGGATGAGCAGGGGCATATTATTTCTGGATCAATCCTTCAGTGCAATGAATGTACTGTAGCAGCAAAGCAGTATTTCAATGGAGTCCAATGACATTGGTGATACAAATCCAGAAGAAGCGCTGATCGTTCTGAGACATCTAGAAGGAGCATAGATTGTTCTGAACCTTCTAGGAGAAGCACTGATTGACGAGAGAAATCTAGGAGCAGCGTACATAGATCAGAGAATGAGAAACTCAGATCAGGGAATACGGGGCACAGAGAGGTGCTAAACAACGCTTGCTCTGTCTTTTAAAAAAAAAAAATATGAAGGTGCTTGTTGTGTCACAACTAGATAAACAAATCTAATACACCTGGAGGTTGTATTAATGATCACAGGAGATAAGATAGGGGCGATTGAACAGTTTGAAGTGTTTTATAGGAAAGTGAATGCCCGATACGATAGCGAAGCAACATCAGCAAACCGACAAAGAGGCCACATAAAAGCAGCAGAACCGCCTGAAGGATACGGACAAGAGTATTCAAAGCACAACCCTCAGTTATATAAATTAAGCTGCCATCTGCCTCAGCGCATCTTTGTTTAGATAAATATGTATTAATTCCCAGCCCAGCAATGAGTTAAAGACATTTAATTCATAGATATTTTTTCGAGATATGATCTAGGGATATTTGTTTGATATTTTCCCTATGACACCTGTTCAAGGGAAGGCTGTAAATATTTCACTATATAAGCCACCCCATAGTCAGTCTTAAGAGGGAGAGAAACAAGTAAGAATTGGTCGATAAACTCTGATAGAGATTTGTTGTGTACATCTAGTATGATTCCTTAATCAAAGACTGCAGGAGTTTTTTTTGGAAATGGACTGTGTGTTGTGTCTTGGTGTTTGAAGGGGGCCTTACGGAATTCCAAAGCTGCCACATAATTCAATAAGTGCCTCTCATCTCTGTTTTTCTTTATGTTTCACGCTCATGATATGCTCATATCGCCATCTAAATAGCAGCTAGAAAGATTAGTATAGAATTTGCTGAGCCACACTCTATGCTCAAGGTCTGCTATTTTTTTATGTTTTCTTCTGAACTGGTAATGAATGTTGATTCGTTTGGCCTCTTATCTCGGTGAATCCGCCCATGTTCTGGCATTTATGCAAGAAATTTTTATCAGCTCCTAGACAGAGCTTTTTTCACCTTCTTGTTGATATGCTAAAATAACGATTTTGTTTGTGTGCTTCTCATCTCCTTAAAACTTCCAATCCAGCTGGTTTGCACTGTATCATTGAAAGCTTGTTGGTGAGAGATCAAAGATTATTCAAAGGATCAGATAATGGATTGTCCACTATGCTTTCCTTTTCTTTTTAAAAATGTTAAAGGATGATCAACAAATTCTCACGCTGTCATCTCTTGTCTGTATAAAATCAGTTCTCATATATTGGTTTCATTATCACTATTTTCGATTGCAGAAATGGAGGACTAATCGACAACTGGCCTTACAACAATTTACACTAAGTTTTTTGCAAACATTCTATATGTTTTTGTTATGACTAAAGAGCTTTAATATGAATACCTCATGGAGCATATTATTTCTTTGTCACCCATGAACGATTGTTATTTAGGAAATCTTAATTGTTCCTAGATAGAATCCATTTTTCGATTGGAGAAAGGAGGATTGATCAACAATTGGCCTTACAACAATTTACACTAAATTTTTTGCAAACAGTCTATATGTTTTTGTTCTGACTAAGAGCTTTAATATGAATACCTCATGGAGCATATTGGCTCTTCATCACCCATGTATGATTGTTATTTAGGAAATCTTAAATTGTTCCTAGATAGAATCCATCCACCTTACCTCACTCAGCCGGATCAAAGATATCTTAGTTGCCTTACATCTCTGACCTCCACTTCATCCTTTTTGAACCCGAATAATTGTTTCATGAGCAGCTATCTGCTCCATATCCCCCTCGTGACCAAGTAAAACACACCAGCAGTCCCGCTCCTCTGACTCCATGCCCAATGGTTTGAAATTCATCGCACGATGCATTACCTCTCTTCTTGAAGCCATTCTATTCTCACCAAAAAGAAAAACCCCTTGTACTCAATAGCTAGCCTAAGATCACCCTAAACAAAGTTAAATTACGAAGAGAGAGCCTGACCTGATTGCAGGTAGGCTAGGACCCGCAATCCAAAGATTGGTCTGGTGTTACCTCGGCCATATCCCTTAAGGAGCCAAGGGACAACCTGAGCGTTAACATAATGGCGACTCCACTGGGGAAATTTTGAGATAACTTCAACTATCAAGTTGGAAGCTGGCTCCCAAAAAGCATTCATGTAATACAAGGTCGAATCCAGACCCAAAGCCCCCAGCTACTTCTGAAAATCCAAATTTAATCCCTAGAAACCTCAGGAAGATAGATCAAAGAGAAGATTTAGCTGATTCTAGTCCTGAGAAAGTTCAGCCAAGCAGCGGTTCAACCACTGTCAAAGTTCTTTTTCACTCATCCCCTGTTTTCCCTACTTCATCATCTACCTCACCATCCACCTCGTCCACACCACCGTTCATTTCACATACTACCACTACAACTCCCATTATCACAGTGGTTCCAACTGTTCCATTCATCCCTGCAGTTCCACTCGTCCCTATAAATATGGCTAATAGATATGCCCCTTTGCAGCTGCCTGGAAACCCCGGGGCCATGCCTCAGGACTACCAGACTAAGATAACTTATTTTGATGGCATCAGTGCCTGCACGGCCCTTCAGCATACAAAGAAAATGCAAGATTACTTTGAGAGCTATGAAATCGATGACGATAGTGTGAGGATGAGGATTTTTGTCCAAAGTTTGACAGGTGATGTCAGGCCTTGGTTTAGAGCACTCCCAGCCAATTCCATAGCAAATCCAGAAGTCTTATACCACACATTTATCAATAGATGGGAGAAGAAGAAAGACCCATTGCACATATTGTCCAAATACGACACCATTAAAAGAGGCCCTTAGGAGGCTGTGTTAGAATACTGCACAGGGTTTAACAATGTCTACAATGCAATCCCGCAGAACCTTAGGCCTCCACCTGATCTTGCTCTATATAAATTCCCCAATGGCTTTGATTCTGACATGGCTTATCAGTTAAGAGAACGAGCCCCTCAAAGCCTGGCAGAGATGCAAGATGTTGCTGTGAGCGTAGAGGCAAACTTAATTAACAAGAGAAATAGAGCGAGAGTCGAAAGAAGAACCACCTTTAAAGAGGAACCTTCAGGCCTAGACCAAAAACTCGATGCTATTCTCAGTGGCATGCACAGACTAGGAGATAGAATAGAAACCGTTGAGAGAAAGTCTACGTGGGATGCACCACAAGCCAACACTATGAGCAACCCAAATTTTAGGAAAGCTCACAACCCAAACGCCGGATGATCCAGCCCAGATCATGATATAAGACCTCCGTTCCAAGAGAACTACACGGAGGCATCGACATCTAGCGAACCATTAGAAGATACTCATATAAACTGGTTGGCCTCAAAGAGTGAACAAAAGGTCTTCTTAACATAAGAAGACTGCCATCTTATCCAACAAAACCAAGCTGATCAAGACTTTAGTGATTTTCAGACTCAAACCGGAGAGTCTTTTGACTTCAAACAAGGATATGACTCTGTTGTGTATGAAGTGCACAAGCAATACAAACTAAGGACTAGAACAATTGATGTGCCCGAGCCCATTAAACAAAAGCAAACAAAACAGCCCAAGAAGATTAATGGCACGATCGTTATCACAGAACTAGCTGATGACACGATCCCAAACCTGCAAGAAGTAACTATGGAAGACATAGCAGACATGCACTCTGCTAATGATCAGCTTGTGTTATCTTCCCCCACAAAAGAAAATTTGAATAGCACTCTGCAAAACCTTCCCAAAACAGAGATACCACAAGGTAGCACTCACCATAACACTGATAGTCAGGAGGAAATCACAGAAAATACACTCGAAAGGGGGAAATCAGCTACCAGCAACACAAAGACTCCATTGGAGAAACCATTTAGCTTAGAAGCAGAAATAAGAAAATTAAAAATTTCCATCCCCCTCTCTGAGCTTGCCAAACACGATGTGTATAGGCAGCAAATCCAAAAAACACTTCAAATGCCAGAGACCAAAGATGATGTCAATATTTTAGATGATACGCCTGAGCTGTTATTCGGTCCTTAGGTTAACGGAAAACCAGCATATGGAGTTGTTCTGCCCTTTTATGTAAGCCTGCATATACACGACAAAGTTTTGCACAATGCTATGTTTGATTCAGGGGCCTCACACAATCTTATGCCCAAAGCAGTAATGGAAAAGCTAAACCTAGATATCACAAGACCATACAAAGACCTATTCTCCTTCGATTCAAGTCAGGTCAAGTGTCTAGGTTTAATCAAAGATCTATGTGTGTCTTTAGTCCAGTATCCCAATAAAACAATTCTGATGGACGTGGTGGTCGCTGACATTCCACCAAAGTATGGGATGCTTTTTTCAATATCTTGGGGAGCAAAGCTCCAAGGATCCCTTCAATTAGACCTCTCTTATGCCACTATCTCAGTCTTTGGGCAGCCAAAGAGATTGTATCGAGAAACACTGATGAATTATGTGGTGAGTAGTGAGGAAAAGCCCCAAAACTTTCCCATTTACTCAATCCATTCTGACATGGATTCATTTATTCTGTTCAATGACGATAGTTCCCCAACCGATGATAAGCCTTTGGATTTAGAACAAGAAGCAGGCATAACTGAGGAATCAGTTACCCTTACCCAGCAAACCCTAACAACTGAAGAGGCTCCTGAAACAGGAAATTCAAATACGCTCGCTCCAATGATAATTTCAACTCCCAATGCTAGTCAAGACCAAGAAATCCTATGGTATTTGGAGTTTGACGGTTCAGTAAATAAGCTAGGAGCAGGGGCAGGGGTATGGATCCATAACAGCCAAAACGACCATGCAGAGGGTCATGCCTATAGATTGAATTTCAAATGCACCAACAACATGGCAGAATATGAGGCCCTCCTTTTAGGCCTTAAACTCATCAAAGCTCTCACGGCTACAAAAATTTCCATTCTAGGTGACTCCGACTTAATAATCCAACAAATGAAAGGCAACTTTGTCACCAATAAGAACAAGCTGAGAGCTTATAGGACCGCTGCCACAGAAGTACTCAATTACTTCACTGAATCTAAGCTTGCCAAGATATCAAGAAGCCATAACATCCATGCTCACAGTCTAGCCACTTTCGCTAGCACTTGCAAGCTCCCTTTTCAGCCCAATCACCACTTCACTGCTGAGGTAAAGCATAGGCCTGTTGTCCCTAACAATATTAAAGATTGGCAAGTCTTTGAGGACGATGCAAAAATTAACAATTTTTTGACTATGCAACAATAATTTTCAAAATTAAACATCGACACGAATACCATGGGTGACCAACAACAAACGACAACCAAAAATCATCAAACCCTAATAGCTGAAGAGGCTAGAAAAATGCTATGCCCAACCATTTTTGATGCCAAAAACATGCAAGAGCTCAGGCAGATACACTTAGGAGAAATAGCTGAAACAGAGACCGAAATCATTGATTTAAAAGACAATTTCTTACCCGCTGGTCTCACCCCATTAGAAGACATCTTTGATGCAAACGATGTCCCCAAAAAACCAAAAATACAACCTCAAAATACTACAATTGAAGATTATAATATTGGAACAGCAAAGAAGCCCAAAATGATCAAAATGTCCAAATCTTTGCCACCTGATCAAAAACCAAAGTATATTGACCTGTTCAAAGAGTTCCAAGATGTATTCGCTTGGAGTTATGTGGACTTGAAGTCCTATGACACCTCGGTTATTCAACATACCATCCATCTAAAACCAAATCAAAATCCCTTCAAACAAAAACTAAGGAGAATCAATCCAGTCCTTCTCCCTTTGATTGAAAAAGAAGTGAAAAGAATGTTTGAGGCTGGCATTATAGCACCCATTAGATTTTCGGAATGGGTATCCAATCTTGTTCCCACAAGAAAGAAGACATGTGAGATTAGGCTTTGTGTAGACTTAAGGAATTTGAACCAAGTGTCCCTTAAAGACCACTACCCATTGCCCAAAATGGACCACATTCTCCAAAAAGTAGTGGGGTCATCCAGAATCTCTTTTCTATATGGCTTTTCAGGTTTCAATCAAATACTTGTTCACCCAGATGACCAAGACAAAACAACCTTTACAACACCATGGGGAACATTTAAATATGTGAAGATGCCTTTCGGACTAAAGAATGCAGGTGCTACCTTTCAATGGGCCATGGACATTGCATTTTCCAAGGAAATCCATGATTTCTTGGTTATCTATCTCGACGACCTAACCCCTTTCTCCAAATCTGACCAAGAGCACCTCAAGCACCTCAGGAAAGTATTCATGACATGTAGAAAATATTGCATTTCCTTAAACCCCAAGAAGTCCCTTTTTGGCCTTTAGGAAGGCAAGCTTCTAGGCCATATTATTTCAAAAGATGGCATCAAAATTGATCCAGAAAGAATCCAAATCATTCTACAAATTCCTTATCCGAGAAACATCAAAGAGTTGCAGGCATTCCTTGGAAAAATCAATTTCCTAAGGAGATTTATCCCAAACATAGCTGAGCTATTAAGACTATTAAGCAACATGTTAAAGAAATATTCCAAGGTGAAATGGACTCTAGAGGCCAAGCAAGCATTTGAGAGTATTAAAATTGCACTAACCCAAACTCTGGTCCTCACAAGCCCGCAGTTTGATAAGGATTTTATCATCTTTTTTTTTTGCTTTAGATCACACGATAGTTGCTGTCCTTCTGCAAAAGGACGACCAAGGAAATGAAAAACCAATTGCATTCTGTTGGAGAGGTAAATCCCCTCTACGGATAGAGGCAATCCCTACTAGCCCAGAACGGGTCTAGCAACAATCAAACAA
>APFE030333026.1:18925-38173 GCA_000404065.3 Pinus taeda
AGATAGCATTGATGTTGTCCTTCTTTGAATATGTATAAATTATTTGGAGTCCTTACGCCTTTGATCACTGTTTTTCCTGTATCAAGATCACGAACACTACATCCATTTGATCGAAATATTACCTCCGTTCCTTGATCACACATCTGACTGACACTCAACAAATTATGCTTTAACCCATCAACATACATAACATTTCTAGCTTTGACCTTTTCTTTCAACTGAACAAAACCTTTACCTTTTATGAGCGCAGGGGTGTCATTTCCAAAAGAGACCTTCTTCTCCTTCTCTAAGGCACTATATGACTGGAGTTTTTCCTTATCACCTGTCATGTGTTTCGAACAGCCATTATCAATGTACCATTGATTTTCTTGCCCTTCTACATATAAAGCTATACCACATCTCTCTGGTTGTTGTTCCTTCATTCTCCATGTTTTGACACTTGAGGCTTGCTCCTTCTGAGTTGTCTGCCGAAACCTGCTCCTGCATTCAGAATCTTCATGACTGAAGTTGTTACAAATAGAGCATTCTATTTCATTTTCAAGAGCAGAAAAGTTATTGTAGGTTCTGATCCTAGACATGCTCCTTTGTTTTTGAGCTTCTCTAGTCATGATTGTCTTATAGGAAACACACTGAGCTGCTTTGTGACCAAAGTTATGACAAGAAAAACATTGGCCATTGAATAAACTCCTGTAGTTATCAAATCTATCAACCAACCGATTGTAGTTTCTACTGACATCCATTCTTGAGGCAAATTGGGAGGATTTACCTGTGGCTGGTTGTAACTTCTGTTCATCCTTAAGGTGGATAGCCCCTGATTTACCTGGTAGTCTTTGTTCATTCTTGAGGTAAATTGTCCTTGATTTACCTGGTGATTTTTATTTGACCTTTGGTCACTCCTCCTTGCTGCATCAAGATAACTTTTGGAGGTGGATGGTTGCTGCGCTTAAGATGCTTCTTCATTATACCCCAGACCTGTCTTGATTAGTGGAGAACGTTGTACATTGATAATCTCATCTAGAGTTTTCGATCCTTTAACAAATCTAAGATTAAGAGCTTTTGTTTTGTCAATCTCTTTTCTAAGACCAACAATTTCACATTCTAACTTTTCATGAAGTTTTTCCTTTTCAGCAAGTTGGAATTGAAGAGTATCAATGATCACATTCTTCTCTTCTAAACATATTTTGAGTCTAGAAATTTCTTCATAAAGACCTTCTTCATCTATAGCATCCTTAAAATCATCATCTTCAAAAGCCATTAAGAGTCTATAATTGTTACCTTGTTCATCTTCGTCACTATTTGAAAGTCCATCACTGTCTTCATGAGTGTAATAACTTTTCTTATTCTATTTCTTGTTCAATCTGATAGGTTCCTTACCTTTATCAAGCTTGTCTTTATGTGTACACCTTGCAGCATATTGACCGACTCTTCCACAAGAAAAGCATTTGAAAGGTAACTTACCTTTGAATCTTCCAGCACCCCGTTGAAGGTTCTTGACAAAATTTGATTCTTCGTCTTCTTCTGATAGATGTCCTGACTCATAGTAATCTCCTTTGCCTGAAGCCTTGAAAGCAACTTCTCTTCTGTCTGATGGTCCTCCTTTCCTCATTTCGTAAGCAGTCAGAATTTCGTGCAGCTGTGGCATAGTGAGGTTTCTTAGATTCTCTTTTTCTTCTATAGCAGAAACTTTAGATTCAAATTTAGGGGACAAGGATCTTAGAACCTTTTCACCACAACAGCCTCTTTTACTTCTTCACCCAAGTTTTTCATACAATTAACAATCTCATCTACACGAAGGAAATAGTTAGCCACACTTTCATCATTGTGCATTCTGAGATTTTCATACTGAATTCTGAGGGTTTGAAGTTTTTCTCGTTTTACCTGTTCATCTCCTTCATAACTCAGAATAATCTTGTCCCATATTTCTTTTGCGGATTTATACTGCATAACCTTGACGAATTCTGATTGAGATAGACATCCTAATAGAGTATTAACAGCCTTTGCATTTGTTTCATATTGCTTCTTACCAGCCGGATCTATAGGTGTTGCTGACGGAAAGGTGTACCATGTATCTATGATATCCCAAACTTTTGTACCAAGAGATTGAAGATAGGCAGTGACTCTTACCTTCCAATTTATGAAGTTTGTCCCATCAAAAATCGGTGGCCTGATCGATGCTTCCCTCTCGTAGTTGCTCATGATGATAGATCTTCCTTCAAGTGATCAAGCTTCTTCTGAAGGACCTGCTCTGATACCAATTGTTGGAAATAATATTGAGAAGGGGGGTGAATCAGTATTATCAAATTCTTTTCAATATTCCTTCTAGATTTATAATTTAATTTATTCTTCAGATGTTGACCATTAATTTGAATGTCAGTACCATATAATAATTAACAGGAACAAGAAAAACATACAGTCACACCAAAGAACACCAGATATAAGGTGGAAACCCAATGTGGGTGAAAACCACCTGCTGCAATGTGTCTCTATCTTCTTTCAATTAGTAACTTCTTTTACAATGATTCTGTACTGGTGCAGTCCTTTACTAGTACGTAGGATGCAACCTGCAAAGAGCTACAACCCTATCTCATTTTCCAGTCTCTCCTGGAAGGGAGCTACAACCCCCTTAGCTCTTGTATAGCTGAGTTACTGACCTACTTCTTTTCTTCCAAGGACCACGTTTCATGGATCCATGAACATCAAATAATCATCAAGTAGATGTGAATCAACCAATCTCCTTTTACTATCAACTAATGGATCAGCCAATAGCCTCTCAGAATGTAGTAACCAGAAAAGCAATACCAGTAATCTAAACCCAGAACTCTGCAACAATATGCAAAAGGCAGCCAAAAATATTTCAAGAAAAGTCTGCAACTTCACCAATAGAAACCTGCGAATATCCACAGTTCTTCTGTGTCTAGACTGCGTAGCTCCGCACCTGCACTGTCTACCCGATAGCGCACCTCCGCACCTAATCAGTCTACTGCGTTGCATACCTCCGCACCTGCGCCTTCTGCTGCGTTGCATACCTCCACACCTGCGCCTTCTGCTGCTCTGCGTATCTTCGCACCTGATTTGTCTACTACGCTGCGTACCTCTGCACCTGCGCCTTCTGCTGCGCTGCGTACCTCCGTACCTGCGCTGTGGATCGCCTGCAGACCTCCGAATAGAGCCAAATTATCAGTCCTCCAATGTGCCACAGACTGTCAGATTCACAGATCTGATCATGCGCCAAAGAGATCACGACCTATTAAAAGATCCGCCTTACAATTTACAGTTTTCACCTTGATTTAAATCTAGCTTTTCAAACCGATCACCCAAAATTTCAGATCTTAAGATATTCAATTTTCACAAGTGTCTAGCCAAATGATCTCCTTTCCTTTTTATAGGCAAGCCCTTACTCAAACCATGGATCAAAACCATAGAAAACCAATACAAGGGACCCAAAACTGGGGTTCAATAATTTAGATGCTATACCATGGACCAAAACCATAGGATCATGTACTTCGGACTAAATACCATGGACCAATCATAAAAATTCCCACGTGCGCGTGCTTCTCTGCATTGAAGTGAGTGAATTTGATGCCCGCACCTTTTGTTCGGAGTACCTGCGGGTATGTTCGCACTTCTTGTTCGGGGCACCTATGGGTCCGCAACTTTTGTTAAGCGCACCTGTGGGTATCTCATTTTCTGTCATTTTGAGAGCCTGAACAATGATTTTCCACTTGAGTGAGTTGCCATCAAGGACAACACCTGTGCCATAGCGCCAAACCTGAATCATAATGCCAACATGTCCTGTCTACAAGATCCGATCTTGTAGATCTATATCATAGGAGCTCATAACTGCTATATGTTTTACATGTATCCTCCTTTTAAGAGCATCTATAACCCTGTTCTCTTTCCCCTTGACGTACCTAATCTCAAAGTTGAACTCAATGATCGTGGCCAACCATCTAACTTGCCTGACATTAGATTCGGTTGGTAAAATAGATACCTCAATCCATTGTGATCACTCATCAATACAATCCTCTTGTTAAGAAGATAGTGTCTCCACATTTCAATCCATGGATGATCACTGCCAATTCAAGATCATGTGTCAGATAATTATATTGATACTTATTTAGTTCTTGTGATTCATAGATACTACATGTCCTTCTTGCATCATGACTCCACCAAGTCCTCTCTTTCAAGGGTTTGTACATACCACAAACTCTTTGTCTGGATCTGTGATCTTTAACACTGGAGCATTCATAAATAACTACTTTAGTTGTTCAAAACTTGTTGCACACTCATCTGTCCATTCGAATTCCTTACCTTGCCTATGCAATGATGTAATAGGATATGTAATGCAAGAGGATTAAAGGGATACATGATGAATGGTTGGATCTGCTAAATGTAATGGGAAAGGAGACATATTTAAGGAAACTTATGAGAAATTTTGTGACCTATGTAGGAATTGTCCACAAGGGATAACCAAGGGTAGGACAAGAATTAGGAACCTTCCTTAAGCCACAATATCAGCCAACGGGGGAGTAACACATGTAAAAAATGGAAATATATTTTAAGAATTCAAGACTAAAATTCTTAGGACACTAATTTTGGACAATTGGCATTGTTTGGATGGTTAGTGGTTGTGAGTGTGTTGGCATTGATTTCAACCAGATTAGCATGGTGATTGGGAGTCCACGAAGAATCCTATGGTAGCTGCAGGCTTCTAGTAGAGAATAATCATAGTAGCAGCTTATTGAAAAGCCATAAAATGATGACTATAGTGATTGGTAGTCTAGGATCCAGAGGAATCCTATGGTAGTTGCAGGCTTCTGGTAGAGAATAGTCAAAATAGAAGGTTTATTGGAAAAAACATGAAATGATTACTATGGTGATTGGGAGTCCAGGAGGAATCCCATGGTTGTTGCAGTGCTATGTAGAGAATCATCATAGTAGTGGGCTTACTGAAGAATCCATAAAATGATGACTATGGTGGTTGGGAGTTTAGGATTCCAGGCACAAGAAGAAGAGTTAAGGAGAAAATAATGGTAGAGAGTTTGCATCCATTTTATAGGTAGCATATGATCTCAAAGCCTACATTGGACCCTCTCCATTGGAAAGTGCTATGAAATAGATTTCCAATGGTGTGTGGAAGTCTGAAAATGGCCTGATGTATCAAAAGTTATGGATTGCCAAAGTCAAGGTCTTGAAGTCCTAAGGAGGCCAAAATATTGGAGGCAACCAAAATATCGGAGGTCAGCAGAGTAGACGGATGAATATCGGAAGGATAATATCGAAGCAAGTCATATCAAGATATCATAAGCTAGAGGCCATAAGAGCATAGGAGGTCAGAGCACATCAAGACTTGATGTCAGAACCTCCGAGCAAAAGGGCATATTGGAATATCCGAAGGTTAAGGTCATAAAACCTCAGAACCTCATAAGTCCTTATATTTGCATGTTGGATTGAGGGGTTCTAACCCATGTTTAGAGCTAGCTGCGCCAATCAACAAAACCCTAAATTGATGGCCCTTTGGACAACAACCCACGTAGCGTACGCTGCAGTCTCACTCGAAGCAGTATCGTGGGATGACAAAACCAGGTTTTTGCATCTAGAGGTCTATATGATGGTTTTTTGTTACTTCTAGGGCTTTATCCTGACCTTCGTGAACCCCAACCCTTAAAATACAGAAATCACAGTAACTTACAAAAAACATAATCTAACCCTTCACAGAACACTTTAAACATTAATAATATTGAGTAAACATGTAGATCTACTGCTTTCACATATCAATTAAGTGTTTCTTCAGATAAAAGCAGAAAATAGAGCGAATACACATAAATTACAAAAGTAAATATAAAGACACAGATACACAATTAATACTCCAAAATAATCTTTATTGGATATAATCCTTTTGTTACAGACTCTTCTTCCTTGCGCACACAGTTGCAAGGGCCCACACACTCAGCGTGCGGACTTACCAAGGTCTTTGTGCACACAACTGTAGGAGCCTTCCCCTTCGCCTAAGTACAGAAAACATACTTTCCTGCCTCAGACTACTTGCCCATACAAATGATATTCAATTATTCGTTACCTCCTATGACTCGCTATGACTCCTTTATATAGCTTCTTTCATTACAATTCCATGGTTTGCAAACCATGGGTGGGTCACAAAACATCCTATCTTCTAACAAACTAAGGGAATAAAGTCCCTTTTGACTCCTATGACCTTCACACTTTGCTCTCTCAAAATGCGAAGACTTTACATAATTAACAAAATTAGTTACAAAATTTACCCCAGGGAACCCTATCCCAATAGGCCCCCAACACTATTTCATGACTCATCCTCAAGTCACTCTGTTGGTGACACCTTAATCTTTGCAACTCACCAAACTCAATCTTTAATACCTGCAGGTTTGTTGTTCCCTGTGTAGCAGCTTTGCATACTTCCTCGACCATTTTTTTAGTAGTTGGGACTTCAACTAGAAGGCCCATGGTCCTTTGTGTCTGTTGCATCCCCTTGAGCTTACTTTGCATTGACAAAGTCAACTGACTAGCCTCATCTGCCCACGACTGCATCCTTAAAGAGATGATCACTTCCTTTCGATGCAACTCATCAATTTCATTTTAGATGAGCTTTCCTTCTTGTAATCTAACGAACCTTTGCACCGGGGCTAAGGTCCGCGTCGTTGACTTAATTTCGTCAAACTATCTCTGCTTTTCCATGATGTCCGCTCCAGTATTTTGTAGAGTTGAATCCTCCTACAATGAGGCCCATAACTCCAGGGCTTTCTCAAATAGCTCAGTGCAGCCCTTGACTGCATCTTCCAAGGTGACTATTCCTTTTTTAATAGCAACTTTACGCTGCTCTCTAAGCTCTAGAGGAGTAGTGGGTTGCAGGTTTAGTTGTAACTCTGATATTTGCAGTTGCAACTCAAACCTGACTCGGTCGATCTCATCCTTAGAATCTTTAACTACAACGGCCAACTTTTGAATTTTATTTGCATAGGCCACCTCTATTGGGATCTTGAGCTCTGGAAGCTCACTATAAGCCTGTGTAATCGTTTCTTCCAGATGCTGGCTTCGCGCTGTGACCTCCTCCTTTTCCTAGAGGACCTGTGCCTTTTCCTCAAAGATTTGCTGGTTATTTGTTTTGACCTCATTGATTACCAGTAGGGTGCGTTGCTCCTATACCTTGAGTTAGTATGACACCCCTTGGTGTATCTCGTGTAGAGTTTGAATGGGAAGCGTGACCAGATTCAGATTCAGGTTCTTCATATGTAGTAGATGTGCCTACTCTTTGGCTGAGTCATTGCATAGGGACCCTTCTGGAAGTTGAACGATGCGGAGATCCACGGTGATTTTTGCATCCAATACTGAACTGCTTGCTTGATTCAGGCTCGCTTGCTTCACGCTCATATGTCCCACGCTCACTTGAATGGGAACTATTTGGACCTGGAAGTCTCGTAGGCCCTACTGTACCTTACTGAGCGATTGCTGATACTGTGCTTTAAAGTGGCTCAAGAGGTCTGTCATCACATCGCGGACCACATCCCCAATTCATCCAAGTCCCCCTCGCTGTTTTGCCGGAACTTTGCTTCTTGTGCTACCCTGTGGAAGTCCTCTTCTTTCGCTTCTTGGCAACGAAGAGGGATTCCAGCTCTGTGCCCCCTTCTTCTTTCGCCCCTATTTCTGTCTCCTCATGTGTTTGCTTGGTGTCTGACTCATCGACATCAATGGTGGCCTGCGACATAGTCTTTTCCTACGCTGCTTCTTTTTCCTTAGTCATCGCTTCTTTCTCCCTTGCAGCAGTTACTTTCTTCTGCGCAACATTTTATTGAGCGAAAGCCTTCTATGCTTCCTTCTTATTTTCTGTTGTTGTGGTTTGCACTGCTGAACCTTCAGCAGTTGTACTAGTACCTGCGCCGACATTAGAAGGGGTGAGCTAGTCGCTTGACCAGTTTTTGATAACGCCTACTATATCTTCCTTAGAAACCAAGTAAGGAAACTTGTGGCATATGCCTTGGGAATTATTCTTTGAGCGAATGTGCAGAATATGGAAATCTGCTTAAAATCAACAATATTAGCGTATTGCGCATGCAAAGTGGGTGATAACCTTGACTATTGGTTGATCACGATCCTTAGTTCTATCTCGAACAAAATCCATAATATCTTTGTCTCCATTATGCGAGCGGGGTCTTTAGTAACCCATAGCGAAGCAAACTTCATAGCCTCCGGTAGGTCCGAGTCCTGCCGAGGGAATTGGCTCTCTGCGGGCATCCTCCACGCCACTAAAGCAATCAATAACAACAACTAGGAATAGTGAAAAACCTTGCCCTAATCTTGGGCCTCCCTGTAGTCCTCCATAAAATCTTTACATAGATATTGAGCCTAGTTATACTCGAATCCTTTTGCGCACTACGCAGCCAAAGAGACAACTGGTGCTGGTACTTCATCCATGTCACACTTTCTCATGATCTTACCAGCTAATATCTGTGTAGTAAACTGCACCTCGCCATCTGATATGGACTGAATAGAGTACCCACGCAACTTCTTGATCAGACCAAATTCAACCCTGTAAAACTTTAATTGACTCCCATTGAATTTTCCTGGAAATAATTCCCCATTCAACTTCGTGAGCTGAACTGCATCTCCATCTGTAATTTCCTTCACAACATATGGCCCCAGCCAATGCATCTGAAATTTTACCAGGAACTTTGTGAACTTACTATCATATAGCAACAATAAATCTTCGATCTTAAAGGTGCATTGTTTGACATGGGGATCATGCCATGCCTTTTCATGGTCCTTCTACACTTGTTGATGAAATCCAGCCAAGAAGCTATCTTCCTCCAACTCAACGAGATGCGCGACTCGTTCCTCCATGGTATCGCGATCAGCCATGTCCATAACTGCTGCAATCCATAAACTTGTAACTATGTACTGCATGGGCATTACAACCTCTTACCCATATACTAGTCTGAACGGTGTTTGTCCTATCAATTTTTTGCATGTAGTCTTGTACGCCTAGAGGATCGTTGGTATGCGTACATACCAGTAATTTGGCTTTGCGTTGCAAATCTTCATCAAAGAGCTTTCCAGAATTTTGTTGAAGGCTTATATGGTGTCATTCACTTGAGGGTGATATATATGTAATTCCTCAAGCAATGCAACAATTGTCTCATTTAAGAAGTGCATGCCCCTATCACTCATCAAAATCTTAAGGCAGCCGAACTGAGACAAGATATATTCAAAAATAAATTTCGCGGCGGTAACAACGCTACAATCTTTTACAAGTTTTGCCTCCACCCACTTGTTTAAGTATTCAATTGCGGTAATGATATATTTGGCCCTTGTCTTCTTCCTCAGAGGCTGTATTGGTCCCACAAAGTCTATTACCCACTTCTCAAATGCCTTCAACATCACTTGCGGATTCAGTGGCAATTCATCTCTTTGTGACAGTCTCCCCGTCCTTTGACAAACATCGCATGCCTTGCAATATATTTTGGATTCCTTATGCAGAGTCAACCACCAAAGTCTTGCGTATAGGATCTTCTGCGCAGTTGCTCTTCCTACATACTGTCCTCCCGCTACTCCACCATGCGCTTCTGCAAGGATACTTTATCGTTCATACTTCGGAACGTACCGACATAATATTTCATCAGAGCCCATTTTGTATAAGTATCTGGAAATAACAGAGAAGTCTGTAGCCCGGACCACTAGTTCTTTCTTTTGTTGTGTCAAGTACCCTTCACGAGCGGTGCCTATAGACACAAATTGAATTATAACTATGAAATGGTCATCTATGACATGATCAACGAAGAGCTGTGCATCAGGAAACCCTCCCTCTAGACTCATAGGTTCATTCCCATTCTCAATTCACGAGAGATGATCGGGACCAACATTCAGGGGCCCTGGCTTCACAATTACTTAAAAATCATATTCTTGGAAAAACAACAACTGTCTGCAAATATTCCCCCCCAACACAGGCTTGATGACCAAGTATTACAGAGCAGAATGATCTGTATACATCTTGAAGTGTGCACCCAACAAATCGTGCATGAATTTCTGCAACACATACACCATTGCCAAACCTTCACGCTCTGTGGTTGAATAGTTCTTTTCTGCCTTGGACAAATTTCTACTTGCAAATGCTATTGGATGGTCGGTATCTCCTTTGCCTGGTTGGGTTAACACATCTCCTAGCGTGATGCAGGAAGCATCTACATGAATGTGGAACTCCTTCTTCCAATCGGGGAACACTAAAATGGGCGTGGTGACCATTTTCTCCTTTAAGACATCCAAACTTTTCTGGCAACCCTCGTCCTAGCAAAACGTCACATCATTCTTCAATAATTTTTCCATAGGCGTAGTGATCTACACATATGCTTTGGTGAACTTCCTATAATATCTCGTATGGCCCAATGTTGCGCGTAGTTGTTTAACATTCTTTGGGGCTTCCAAATTGACAATTATTGCAATTTTGGCAAGGTCTACCATCAATCCCTGCTTGCAAACAACATGGCCCAAGAGTATCCCATAGGGTACACAAAATATGAATTTCTTAAAATTAAGGGCTATCCAATGCTTTCGACAAGTATCCAACATGAGGCGCAGATTGGAAACATGTCTCTTTACTAACCTGAACAATGTCCTGTCATCGAAGTAGATCTCCAAAAAATTATGGATAAATTCCTTGAAGGCCACAATTACCACCCTAGAGAAAATTGCAGGGGCATTCTTAAGCCCAAAAGGCATCATTGTATACTGAAAACACCCCCATTCAGTGGCGAAGGTAGTCTTACTTCTGTCCTCTGGCGCGATCTTGATTTGATGGTACCTTGAGAATCCATCTATGAATGAATAGGCTTCCTGTCCTCCAATATTCTCCAGTACCTCATTTGTGAATGACATAGGGAATGGATCATGGACACACGTGTCATTCAACTTCCCTAAGTCTACTCATATCTGAATTTCACCCTATGTTTTTTTCCTTGAACCACCATGGGACTAACCTAGTCTAATCCCTCAACATGTTCAATGATCCCGACTTCAATCATTTTATCCAATTCCTTGTGCACTTTTTCCTTATACTTAGGATTTAATCAGTAGGTGTTGTTTCACTGGCTTTACATCTAGCTTCAATGTGATCTTCATGACTCCCAGATCCCCTACTATCCCTATTAGATCAGAGAACTTGGTGGGAAACAAGTCCTGATACTCTTGCAATAGCTCCACAACCTTATCTACTGTATCTTTGTCCCAATAGTCTCCTATGTTCACGAACTTCGACTGCACTTCCGATCTAATATTTACCTACTTGGTCTTTAAAGGCTCTGATATATCAGGGATTTATGCCTTAGATCCCTCGACTTCACGCTATCCTTTAGACTAAGGAATGTAGATGTTTCTGGGATCTTATTCACCACCTTCGTAGTCACATTATAGCATTCAAGCGCATGGCGCAACTACGTACCCCAATCTGGTTGTACGCATTCAACCGATTCTTCAAGTATTTTGAATATAGCAGCTTTGATTGTCTGCAGTTCTTCATCTATACATTGAAACCCATCTTCAAAGCTAACAATTAAAAAAAAAACTCTCTTTCAAAATATCCCATTCAACGGTCCCATGTCGCAGCTCCGTTTCTAGATACTAGTTCATCGGGATTGTATCCAAAGTGTGGCAAAATATATGAACCCACTATGGTTGCGGTTCTTCTCCCCATGCTTTTGTCTAACGAGCCAAGTGCTCGCGCAGATTGTCCTTCACTGTGAATTTCTCCGAAATGCGGGTATTAACATACCTAAACGTCAACTTCATCATTCTTTGATACTCCTTCCAATCTGCAAAATTGTTCTTATGCGTTCCCCACCAATGAGCAAGTGTAGCTCGCAACGCAATGTCTAGCGCTTGGAAGCGATGGTCCTTCGGTACATCCCTTTCAAATTTATCCAGAAATAAATTGGCATCCTCTAAACCATCATAACACGGTAAATTGCGTACCTCAGTGGATATACATCGTAGCGATTTGGTATGCCTGTTGCAACAAAGCGATGATACTTCATGCAATTGGTTCTGCCAGTACTTGAGCTCCTCATCAAAATTTGAATTATAGGAGCTAGCCTTCTCCCACATAATTCGTCCATCCACCGTAGGGTTGATCCAATCTTCATCCCACGCAGTCAGCTTATAGGTCTGCTTAATATCATCATCCTCCTTATAATCGTGGTCTGGTTCAGTATACTGTGCACCTTTGACTCGGTCTAATGGTACAAAAACCCTTAGTTCTTTCTTTTCGAATGTCATACTACACTTCTTTTGATTGATGAATGTGTTCATATCAAATGCCTAATTGATTCCAAGTAGTGCTAGATATGGGTTACTGTTGTCCACTATTTTGATTACTTCAAAATTGGCAATGGCACGAGCCCCTTCAATGTCTACAGTCACTCCATGTAGGCATCCCATAGGAATAATCTGCTATTGATTGGCCATTCTCAGCTAGATCAGGGACCACTGTAGTGCTAGTCTTCCCATTATTTCCCACGTTTTCTTTGGCAGAACGTTTGCATCATATCCTAAATCAAGAATTACCTGGTCCATTTCGTATTCACCGATCTGGGTTGTTAATTTCATTTCGTGACTAGTTCTCTTCTTACTTTTTCCCACCTTATGTACTGCACGCTGTTATGGTTTAGGCTTATTCTTACGAATGCAATTATCTATCAATTATTGCAGTCCTTCTACAACCTTCTTTTCCCTTAGGAGTTTCATGCAGGTTTTCAAAAATGATGCTAATAAGGAGGGGTCTGCCTCTTGTGCAACACTGGTATTGTCAGGCTTTACCATATGTTGAGTCCTTGATGTAGAGGCTCTTTCATCCACGAAGCTGCTTTTTTCTTCCATAAACGTTTCCTTCATCTTATTTACATCAAATCCTGTCTCCTTATTAACAGCCTTGCGAACCCACACATTCTCCTATAGTTGCTTCCCTTTATCTCCCCTGATATCTATGCCACTTTGTTTGACAATATTAACACTAGGACCTTCTTCATGCAGTTCAAATCTCATCATCTGAATGTTTAGGGTAGGCTACAGAGTCCGAGTCTTCTTTTATTGCATCTTTACGATGAGCACTGGGAAATCTTCTATAACATGGCCAAACTGGCGTTAATATTAACATGAAGGGTGCGTTGGATTCTGACAATCACGCACAAAATGACCTGCTTCCCCATAATTGTAGTAGATGATTTGACCATGACCCCTTCTAGCTCCTCCTCCTCGCACTCTTCCTCAGCCTTGGAATCCTTTGCATGCCATAGTTGTGCCTTGATCTTGTTGAAGACAAGTGTTTACTTGCATTCTATACATAGAGGTTTTATCCATCATCAACTCATCACTTTGACAATGGTGCTCATCATGACCTACATATTTGAAGAAATTGAAAAAATAAAATTATTGGGGGTTCTGTACAAACTTCTGTAGTAGATGAAAATTATCTGTCGCATGCTATCCTGTAACTTGACATATAGCCTACCATGGTGTTATTCATGTGCTCGACCCAATGATATTTTATGGCTTTAGGGGGACAGGGCCTCCCCCAATAAGATAATTTTGATAGACTAGGCAATGGTCCTTATTGTGACCTTGGCCTTTGCATTTCAAGCACCAAACTTCTGCGCGAACCTCAGTCTGGACTTCCTTTCCCTTCTTTAGGCTCTGCAACTCCATATGCAGGCTAGCCACTTGTGAATGAATCTGCTACACTCCTAGATTCGTATCCTGAATGGGTGAAGCTTCCAACCTCATAGCAATCTCTAATGCTTAAGCCTGCCTGCCAATTTTTTGTTGTGACAACGGTAATCTCAGATGGGGCAACAATGAAGCAATGTACCAATCCCTATGTTGATCATATGTGATCTGCATATTAGCCTGCTGGAGCAGACACTTCAGTCTCTAATCAAAGTCCCATGTGGATTCATTTACCTTCTGTTAGATCTCTTTGACCTCCATCACAGATTGGGCTTGCGACTTAAGCTTCTTGAATTCATTATTGAGCGTCTTCTTTGTCTCATCCAATGTTACACTGGATGCACCGAAAAATACTTAATATACCAGCTTAGTGCTTTATCTTGCAGTGCTGTAATAAATTGTGCCTTCTTCAAATCATCATCTGTAACATGTTGTGACTTCCACATAGCATCTGCTACAAACCAAAACTGTTTAGGGTCTTCTTTCCCTAGACCCCTGAATATGGAATTTTCATCGTGTTGGCCGTTTTAATAGTGGAGGTGGAGGTGGAGGTGGGGGTGTAGGTGTAGGTGTGTGAGGAAGAGGTGATGGTGGAGGTGGAGTGGATGGATTTGGTATCCCCGTGATACCCCGCTTTACTGTTTGCAGCGCACCTAGAGGTGTCCTCAAAACACTACTTTCTTCGTCACTATTAGAAACTCCTAATAGAGGACTATACTCAATGCCTGAATCTAGATCTGCTCTGAATGTTTTTCCACTTCGCGTAGCTCCCGTTAGATCTCTTCTAAACATCAATTCAATGGCATAACCCTTTTCTCGCATAATAGCATTTTAGTCCAAGTCTTCAGGGATTTCAGATACATACCCCTTGGACCTTTGAAGAATCGTCATTTAGCTTCACTATAACTTACATATGTATCAATCGTGAACTCAGTGATGAATCCACCCAAAATGCTATCGATCCAGTGATTGACAGCCCTTGCGGTCTTGTTTTCTGAAGCTTCCAGATGCCTTACTAGTTCTGGAGTCCCCACAATGGGATTGTCCAACTTTTATGTACCCTGATTGTATGCCAATTTAGATAACCACTGATGTAATTCACATGGAAAAGAGGAGAAGAAAATTTCATGCTCGTCTGTATACAGATATCTATTTAGCCACTCTTCCTTCAACAGATGTAGATTCTTGTTTTCTTAAGCTGCAAATTCATGTAGCTTCTGATCTATCCACTTCTTGATTTCTTTCTTAGTTGGAAACCATTTATTCGACACAACACATTCCTTAGATAGATCCCAGTCCTGACAATGAAACCATTTGTTGGCTTGACAGGTCTTGACCCAGGTTCAGAGTTAGCTACACCAACCAACAAAACCCTAAACTACTGGCCCTTTCAGAAAAAACTCGTGTAGCTCAGGCTGCAATCTCACTCGAAGTAGTATTGGGGGATGACAGAACCAGGTTTCTGCATCTAGAGGTCTATGTGATGGGTTTTTGTTACTTCTAGGGATTTATCCTAACCTTCGCGAACCCCAACTCTTAAAATACATAAATCACAGTAACTTACAGAAAACAAAATCTAACCCTTCGCGAAACACTTTAAACATTCATAATATCGAGTAAACATGTAGATATACCACTTTCACACATCAATTAAGTGTTTCTTCAGATAAATGTAGGAAACAAAGTGAATACACATAAATTGCATAAGTAAATATAAAGGCACAGACACACAATTATTACTCCAAAATAGTCTTTCTTAGATATAATCCTTCTGTTACAGACTCTTCTTCCCTGCGCACACAGCTACAGGGGCCCATGCACTTAGCTTGTAGACTTACCAAGGTATCCACACACACAACTGCAAGAGCCTTTCCCTTCACCTAAGTACATAAAACAAACTTTCCTGCCTTAGACTACTTGCCCATACAAATGATCTTCAATTATTCGTTATCTCCTATGACTGGCTATGACTCCTTTATATAGCTTATTTCATTACAATTCCATGGTTCGCGAACCATGGGAGGGTCACAAAACATCCTCTCTTCTAACAAACTAAGGGAGTAATGTCCCTTTTGACTCTTATGACCTTCGCGCTTCGCTCCCTCAAAATGTGGATACTTTACATAATTAACAAAATTAGTTACAAAATTTACCCCATGGGACCCTGTCCCAACATTGCAACTCTTTGAAAGTGTCAAGGTTTGCAAAGGAGAAGAAATACAAAGGAATTCGATGTAGGACCGGGGACCAAGGAGGACCCTTTTCTCTCTCCTTAGACAAAACACATGGCCACAACTCATTGGTCCTTCAGAGCTGAAGTGGAAATTGATGTCAACATGACGTGGTAGTAAGGTGGACACATGACAACCTATTTTTGGCATTTTCAGTGGACTAATGGGGAAAATCAGAGTGACACGTGTCATCACTTAAGAGGCACTATGTGGGGAGATGACGAAAGCATGTTTTCATCCCAAAGGTCAACATATTGGGGGTTGAGTACCTCGTAACTCCTATGCAAATGAAACTTGAAAAGGTTAGGTAAAAGGGGTTCTGATATTATCTTGCACATTGTTGTGATTAGACCAAAGGAACTAAGGGCTAAGTAGAGGAAGCTAAAACACAATCGAGACTTTTCAAAAGTTACGATATGCAGGGGCTTCGATACAATGCTATAGTGGTATGCTAATCTAACAATCACATGGCTGGTCTTATGAGAAAGAAAACGATCAGGGAGCTAAGCGCCAAGGGGCTAAATGTATCAGAACTGTGTGATATAGTAATGTTCCTTTTATATGAGTTACAATAAGTTGTGGCTCCGATATAATAGTACAATGAGTTAAAAGTATGAATGGGTCAACAACTAGAGATTAAATGCAAATCAATGGGGTTGGTTTATGGATTCAGTGGGATCTACAGAAAGTGCAGAGACAAGGAAACGAGGACAATGGTCCATAGAGAAGAACTTATGAGATGAACAAAGCCATCTCCTACTTCCATGCACGTCTTGTACATTTAGACGAGGAACAAAGTGGCCATTCCTAAGTACTTTTAAGCTCTATGGAGAAATGAATAAGCATGGGAAGTCACGGTAGAGTGTGTAGGATGATTAAGATCAAATTCTTAGTATGGAGGATTGCACAAGGAGTCAGACTAGAACTCGGTAGCCCATTCTTATGTTTAAAGCCATGATAGAATTGAACCATCAGACGCAACACCAACATGAGGAGCCATACTGACGTACACTCGGGAAATATGGAAACAAGTAGCAGAGACAACATTGTGCAGTGTGCATCAGAGGATCAAAACCATCGATTACCATTGAGCAAAGTGGGGATGTGTGTATTGTTGAAGTGTTGAGCAGCGAGAGTAGCGTTGACTGTGAAACACGTGAAAGAGTAGAACTGAGAGGTGTGTAGCAGAGAGCCTATACAAGAGAAGGAAGAGTACAAAGGATATGTTATTGTGAGCATATGGTAAAGTGTTTTTGTATGAGACCAATGGAGTCTGTGGAACAGTAGAGGACAGAAAGCAGAAGTTGTTTATGCAACCAAACAGATTGGTATTTTCCATAATTGTATATGCCTTTGTTTTCAGTTTGAAAATTGTATGAAATAGTAGAATAGTGGCGAGAGAAAGTTGTAGCCTGCATTCAGGAGAGGTTGGTGCCTCTTTGCAATTCAGTGCCTGCTAACCTAAGGGGATTGGTGTCTCCTGTGAGTGGGTGCTCACAAAAAAACTGATGTAATTAAGTAGGTGTTTAATTTATATCATAAACAACAACAAATTGGTGGTTTTTTCTCTCTGGGCTTCCACGTGAAAATATGTGTCAATATGTGTGTGCTGCTCATGTGATAGATTGTATGAACATATGAATGCTTAAATTTGCTATTCATTTTCTTTATGAATGAATGATCTTATAAGTAACAGAAAATAGAGAAAAAATATTCAATAAAAAGTATTAAGAATCTCTTTATTACTGATTCACCCCCCTCTTAGTAATTCCTTATTCCATCACTGACTTATCAATTAGATGTATTTCAAGCTAAACAAAAACACTCAGAAGCCAAAAAGGCACTTACCATTTTCTGCCCAAAATGCAAAGTGAAACACTCTTCTAGAAAATTCCCAGTGAAAGTTGTTGAGATGTGTGGAATATGTGATGAGGACCACTCTACAAAAGTGTGCCCATGTCTATACGGATTGAAAGTGGTCTAATAGGGTGCTAGCGAAGAGGCCAAACCAACTTACTTCTTTGGCTCAAAGAATCCATGGAAACCATGACGACCAGGTATGAATCAAGACCCTTATACATTTGTCAATACTTGGGATGCTTAATATAATTCTCCACGGACACAAATGCTTTCTTCTCACTGAAAGAACCCTCAACAAATCTAATACCCCTCACCCTATATGAAATGACGATTTCAGTCAGTGCAAAATCCATTGTGGCCATTGAATTAGAGAAATTCCTCTCTCCCTTGACAAAAATTTATAGCACCCTAGCCACAACTACCCCCATTGTTACCCACATAACCTCAATTACAGTTTCTTGTAAACATACCAATAAATGCTCCAACAAATGGTCCTGCTATTCGACCCCAATTAGCCATTCAAGCCACACCAAATCCAAATAATAAAACAGTTCAATAGGTGAAAACAAAAAACTTCCCAACCTATAACATTAGTCCTCTTACATGCAATGATGTACAACTTAGGTCTCGGAACATACTTCACCCACAAAACCCACCTTTAATCATAGAACATGTGGAGGACAAGCCTTCACATCTTGGTAAAAACATAAACACAAGTGGTCATTTCTAACGAAACTAACATCCAAGTTGTTACTCCTCCATATTCGAAAATACTGGCAATAGTTAAAACAAATCCACAACCTACATTTGACCTATTAGGGAAACTGCAGAACCTATGTCTCAAGATTCCATTATTACAACCAATAAGAGATGTGTCAATTTATGCTAAAACTATTTGATATTTATATCTTAAAAAGCCTTGGAGAAAACCCAAGGATCCACCTACTGTTCATGTTTTAGGGAAATTATCCAGTTTGATTCTGGGAGGGGATACATCATTCAAATATGACAAACGCAAAAATCTGACTGTTATGGTTCAAATCCCAAAAAGTTTTTTTCCAAATGTATTAGTGGAGTTAGGGGAAACTATTAACATTATGGCTAAAGAAACTTGGGACATGTTAGGATCTGCACCTTTCAGACCCACACTCATTATTCTTGAATTAAAAATAGTTACCAATCAAATGAGAAAATGACCTAGCACCTGTTTTTTTGAGGCAACAAAAAATCACTCGATTTTGAAAAGTGGTGATTCACAATAAACAAATTTTTTTTTGGAGCATATTTTTGACACTTAAATTTTCTTCTGTATCAAGTATGCACATTTTTTTTTAAATATTAGTGATTTTCATGCTGATTTTGAAAAGTGTTGATGCAATATCAACACAATTTTTTTTAGAGGGCTTTTTTTGACACT
>APFE030333026.1:39526-82448 GCA_000404065.3 Pinus taeda
TAAAAAAGAAAAAAACACAGAAAAAAGGCCTTGGGGTGGCAAGGGACGATTATGGGAATCAACCCCTGCCACCCTAGGGCATGTTGGGCCGTGGGAGTGGGCAATGAGGGCGCTGCGTGCAACTCCCACCCCGCCAACCCACATGGCCCAATAGGGCTTGGGGTGGCAGGGGCCGATTCCCAGAATTGACCCCTGCCACCACCGCGGGATGGAGTTGCACGCAGCTGCCTCCCCATCCACCCCCACGGTCCAGCCGACCCAGGGGTGGCAAGCGCCGAGTATAGAGTCAACCTCTGCCACGCAGCTCCCTTTCCGTCCAACCCTGCGGCCCAACAGACTTGGGGATGACAGGGGCTGACTACAAAGTTAGCCCCTACCATGCAGCTGCCTCCCCACCCACGCTGGTGGTGCAACCGGCCCCTGTGGTGGCAGAAGCCGATTCCCAAAATCGGCCCCTGCCACCCGAGGGCTTTTTTTTTTCAATTTATTATTATTATTATTTTTTTAATTAAGTTATATTAAACATTTTTTTTTTAAGCGTTTGTTTAAAATTTTTTTATTTATTTAAATTTTGTAAATCTTGATTTGTTGCAGTTAAAATGGTTTTTTAACTGCATATTTGGATTCAGCACCCTGAAAAACCCCTGTGACGGTTTGATTGTGCAGAAACTAGCTATTAAACTTGTGATTCGAATAAATTGCTGCCGGATTTTGACCGAAAAAACCCAACGGAAGGCTTCCAAAAAGTCTCATTATAGACAACTCCTATTTTTTACATTTGACATTTTTTTGTTATGTTTTTTTTTATCTTTTATGGTATGCTTTATTACTTGTTTTTATTATTTTTAAAATTTTGCGTTTTTACTTTTTATTGTTTTTATTTTTTTTGCAATATTTGAAAATTTGTTTTCTTGTATTATTTTTTGTGTGTATTTTATTTTTATTGTTTTTTTGAATATTTGAACTATTTGATATTTATTTATTTATTTATTTTTATTTTTATAAGTTAATTTTTTTTTTTTTTTTTTGTTTTAAGGTTTTTAGTCATAATTTTTTCTCCATAATGTCATGTTTGAAATATTTTGAAAACTTTTTTTTTATAGTTCCATGGTTGAAAATTTGTTAATATTTTAATGTTTTTCTAAGTCATGAATATTATAATGTTATGTTTGAAATATTTTCAAAACTTAATTTTTTTTTTTTTTTTTATAGTCATAATCTTTGGTTAATTCCATGGTTGAAAAAACTGTCAATATTTTAATGTTTTTTCTAAGTTATGAATATTTTTATCTTATGCTATAGTTGAAAACAATGATAAACTTATTATCATTATTATTTTTTATATTATTATTTGTTTTGTTTGTTTTGTTTTGTTTTTTGTTTTGTTTTTGTTTTTGTTTTTGTTTTGTTTTTGTTTTTTTTGCTTTTGTTTTTTCTTTTTTCTTGAAGTTCATGCTTGAAAATCGTTGGAAATTTAAAGATTTTGAGAGTCATGATATTTTATTGTTAACATCATTATTAAAGAATGTTGAAAATTAACTGTGAAAAAAAAGACGTTATTCCAACATCAACATTTTTTTTCCAGGGTGTTTTTTGCACACAAAAATTTGGTTTTTACTGCCATTTTTAAAAAATGTGTGGTTTTTGTTTGTTTGTTTGTTTGTTTATTTGTTTTCTTGTTTATTTGTTTTTTGTTTTTGTTTGTTTGTTTGTTTGTTTTGTTTGTTTTTGTTTGTTTGTTTGTTTGTTTTGTTTTGTTTTGTTTTGTTTTTTGTTTTTTTGTTTTTTTTTTTTTAAGTAATGCTAATCTATTAATAAAAAGGTAAAAATACAGCGAGGCGCCGACCTTTGTGGTGCTGAACAAAGTTATATCAGTATGGAACCAATGAACCAAAAACCATGACTGCCCATCGAGAGGAAACTAGTCCGAAAGTAACCATAATCAATGCCCACGCAGAGGTCCCAGATCATAAACAAAAACAGGGGTCCCAGATCATAAACAAAAACATATTAAGTCCACACAGGGGTCCTGAGTGTGATTCAACCAAAATGAAACAATTGGAATGAAAATTCATTGGGAAAACAACTAGATTGAACGTAGATATCACAACTGTCACGCGGGGCCCACTAAGCGTCTGGTGGAGGCTCCTCCACAATTCGACAGCCGTAGTCCACCCAATCCACCGGCTCTTCCTCGATACAACAACTGTAGTCATTCCCCTCCGCCACCTTTGCGGATGTGCTACCACCTCTGTCAACGATCTCCTATGTGCCGCCCGAGCATCCAACGCCTACATGCTAGCTGCCAACCAAGTCCTTGCCATGCAGGGTGCTACCATGTCCAGCCTTATGCCTGAGCAAGGCTATCGTCGCCTTATCGCCATCTCCCATATCTCGTATCTTCTCGGCCTTCTGTCTGGTGCAGGTCTGCTCTTCCTTTGGTTCAATTCCCTGAGTAGCAAGCTCCTCCTGCTTACTCAATTCTTAGCTGAAAGCCACAGTGATGGTAGCGATGATGGCGGGACGATTCAGCGTGCTCTGAAAATGGAATTGGGCCGTGTGGTAAGAGGGGTGAGGGGGTTCAAGAGGGCCAGTCGTTTGGAAGGCCACATTCACTCTTCTGGCCTCAGAATTCTGTGCTCGTCCTCTACCGCTGCAGGTGTGCAGGTAATGGCCAGTAAGATGACCACTAGAGTGATTAGAAGAAGGGGTGGATGAGGGGGTCGCTGGTTTGGGGATGTATGTCGAGGCTGGGCGAGTGCTACGTCCTCAACTGCTTCCGCGTCTGCTCCGTATCCTATGGCAAATTCGCGTCATGACATAGCCAGAAGAATGGCGATTGAAGTCTTGGGCTGGGATGACAGAGATAAAATTAGGATGAGGGCCTGGTGAGGAATAATTCACTCTGGGAGTGCTGCTACTGTTGAGCCTGGAAGCAGGGGAGTTCTGGGCAGAATTCTGGTTGCATTGAGTGGTTTGGGTGAAATGGAATCCATTTCCCAAATCCACACAGCTAATAAGCCAACAACGATGCCCTGTAACAGTGTGGAAGTTCGGCTCCTCAGCTTGAGGGGGGCAAGAACATCTAAGCGGAGAGGGGGAGAAAGTTTTCTAGTCCATGTTCGCCATGATTTTAATCATGCTGCAGCCGTCTCGACCTGAGCACCAGCGTAAATGTGCCTACATGTTTACAGTGTTGTGCCATAAATTGGCATGGAATGGGACGTAGGTGGTCATGTGGCTTGGCCGCCTGTCGTTCACCTGTCCTGTCTTCATTAATGCCCTTATAATCACCCACATTTGGGTCCATTTTTAAAAAATGTTGAAATGTACCCCGAAAAAAATGTTATTCCACCATCAACAATTTCATTTTCAGCCTGTTTTTTCATGTTTTTTGGGGTTTTTGGGCTAGAGTACCTGTTTTGAGGTAATAGTTCTTGTTTGATCGGTAACTATGTTATTAGCTAACCGATCCACAATTCAACCATAAGGGGTTTTGGAAGATGTGATAATTTCTATATATTCATGGGCTTACCCATCGACTTTGTCATCCTCTTGATAAAATCCATCCTTGGTGGTCATCCCTTGATCTTGGTGAGACCGTGGTTGGCCACAATTGATTCTTACATTGGGTGTAGAACGGGAAACATGACAATTTCGCATGTGGATTTTATGAAGAACCTAACTCTTTATCCCCTAAAAAAACTACTATAACCTTTGAAGATCCTATATGGGTTGAATTCAAACTTGAAAATTACATTGCTTGATCAACTTCGACAATTGGAAAAACCTTTGTTTCTAAAACTAAAACAAAGGATGATATCATTAATAGTTTTATCAATAATCCTCCCTCTATTCCATGGCCTATTCACCAACTGATATAAACAACAATAGAAAATGATGATTATGAATATCCTAATCTAGAAATATAAGAGGAAATACCAACTACAGTCATTCACAATAGTATTCCTGTTGAAATTGATCCAAGGAAAACACTGAATATTAATCTAAATTTAACCCCTGCGCAAATTGATAAGATGTTACACTTTCTAAAAAGGAAGAAGGAAGCCTTTGCTTGTGACTACAAGGATATGAAGTGAATACACCTTGATATTTATATATATCATATCTATATTAAGAAAGACTGTACTCCCATCCAACAACCTTAGAGAATGATGAATCCTGCCGTTAGGGATGTCGTTAAACAAGACCTCCAGAAGCTATTGGATGCTAATTTTATTTATCCACTATGTGATAATGAGTGGTTTTCCCCTCTTGTGATTGTCTAGAAGAAGAATGGTAAGTTTCCAATATGTGTAGATTCATGAGAATTGAATAAAGCAACAAAGAAATGTCATTTTCCTCTACCATTTATCAATCATGTCCTAGATACACTATAAGGGAAAAAATATTTCTCTTTCCTTGATGGTTTCAATAGATATAATTAGATTCATATCTCCACGGAGGACTAGGATAAAAATAATTTCACCTGCCCATGGGGCACCTTCACATATTGTGTTTTTCCTTTCAGCCTCTGCAATGCATGTGCTACTTTCGAACAGGAAATATTGAGCATATTTTCTAACCTGATTAATGATAGCCTTGAAATTTATGTGGAATATTTCATAACATATGGGACCAAGTTTGATCAAGCATTATTTAATTTGGGGAAAACACTCCAATGGTGTATACAGGCTAAACTTGCACTAAGTACAAAGAAATGCCACATGATGATGAAAAAAGGAGTAGTTTCGGGAGATCTCCTCTCTGTAATTGGTATTCAGGTTGACCTAACCAAGTTTCAGGTAATTTTGATCCTACTGCCTCCAAAAACACAAAAAAAGTTATGCACATTTATGGGAAAAATAGGATATTATTTTCGTTTCACTAAAAATGATTTTAAAATTGCATCCCCTTTATATGCATTATTGATGAAAGATGCATCAATCTCGTGGACTAACGATTGTCAAGTTGCTTTCTATAAGTTAAAAACACTTGTGTCTATAGACCCCGTGATACATAGACCTAAATGGGAATTGCCATTCCATATTGGCTTAGACACTTCTGACGTTGTTGTTGGAGCCATTCTAGGAAAAGAGGAAGATAAGAAGTCGTATGCCATCTACTATGCTAGCAAAAAGTTGTCACCAACAAAATTGAATTACATGGTAACGAAAAATAATTTCTTGCTGTCATATTCAAAGTTAACAAGTTTAGGCATTACATAACCAACTACCCTATCTTTGTGAACATGGATCAATTCGCTATCATCTATTTAGCTAATAAACCCATCACAAGTACATGAGTTATTAGGTTGTTATTATTAATGCAATAATTTTATATTACAATTTTTTATATACCTGGTAAAGATAATGTAGTTGCAGATATTTTATTTAGGCTTGCCATGAATACTGTCAATGCTCCTGTAAAAGACAACTTTCTTTATGAACATTTGTTTGCAGTGTCTGTTCATATGCCCTTGCATGCAGACATTGCAAACTACCTTGCTGTAAGAAAATTGGCAAGTCATGTTTCCTCATGAGAAAGATGAAAGATCATATAATAATTACTAGGTTTTCATCGAAATGGCTACTTATTTTACATAGAGGTTGATCAAACAATATGTAAATGTGTCAAGGAGGACAAAATTAAGGATATTCTCAAGGCTTGTCATGATGGCACCTACAGTTTCCATTTTGTAGATAAACGAACTAGCCATAAGGTGTTGCGTATGGGATATTATTGGCCCACTATATTCTAGGATGCTAAGAAATATGTTAGAGGGTGGATAACCGCCAGTGGATGGGTCAACCCATCTAGTCTCATGAAATGCCATTAAAAATACTAGTAATCGAGCCATTTGAGGAATGGAACCTCAATTTTATGGTCCCAATAAGTCATCCATCACATAAAAGATTTTACATTCTGGTCTGCATTGACTACGTGACCAAATGGGTCGAGGCAAGAGCATTATCAAAGGCCATAAAGCAAGTTGTTATTGACTTTTTGTATGAAGAAATTTTTTTCTGATATGGAGCGCCAAGGGAAGTAGTCATAGATGGTGGAGCACATTTTACAGGTAACAAAATTAAGGCACTTCTTGAGAAATACAAAATTCAACATCAATTTCCTTCTCCCTACATCCTGCAAGCAAACGGTAGTTCAAAAGCACTAATAAAGTACTATAAAACATCCTTACGAAAACAATAGCGGGTCTTCTTCACAATTGGGTTGATCGAATGCCCAAATCTTTATGGATTAAAAGATAACATGGAGAATCACAACAATCTTTTCCCTATCTGAGATGGTATATGGGAAATGCACCATATTTCCCATTGAATTCGAAATCAACAACTCAAGACTGCAATAGAATTTGTTAGCAGCGTGGAAGCATTGGTTATAATAACTTCATGAGCTCGATGAAATGGATGCAATAAAACACATATATCTTTTCCATCACAAAGGGCCAAATGCCATGATCAATTGATAAAAAAGAAGCTATTCCAACCCGGGGATTGGGTACTTCTATAATATTCCCAATTTAAGGGTTTTAAGAGGAAATTACGCACTAGATGGCTAGGCCCGTATGAGATAGAAATTGTCTTTAACAATGGGACAGTCAAAATAATGACTATTGATGCAAAACATACTCCTTTATTTTCTAATGGGACCATTTATATCATCAGCCAACCTTAAGGGATTCATTCATTAAACAAGTTGCTTCCATCCTTCAATTAGAAATTTTTCCCGAGGGAAAAAAATCCTCCACATCCACATCTCCACCATAATCTCAAAAAAGAAAAGAAAAATTCCAACGGTGAAAACTCTTAGGATCATAGTTGGACAGAGCAAAGGTGAAAACTAGCTTTTTGGCACTTGGCATCTAATATAAAAAATATATATATAATAACAAAATTTCAACTATGAAAACTCTTAGGAGCATAGTTGGAACATGTGACAGGCAAAAACCAGCCTGCTAGCACGTGGAAACTAAAGAAAGAGAATATATATATAATTTCCCTTCTAGTTATTTAAATCTAAATAATTTATTTGTTTTATTTTCTTTCTAGAAACGATGTTGTGATTTTTTAGAGGTGAATTTCTAACACTTGTCAAGAAATAACTCTACTAGTTGTTGATACTTGTCAAAAGGATAGCTTCATTAGTTGCTTCTATTGTCAAGAAAAATAAGATGTCTAGTTATCCAGACTTTTCATGTCAAATAATTGATCATCACTGACATTTTTGAGTACCAAGATCGCTAAATAATGTTTGGTCTAACTATCTTATCAAGCACCCTACTAATTCTAATGCCAATTTAGCAGTACCTCACATGTCACGTGCCAACATCATGGCAATCCACCTTGTCATTAACCATTAATATTATAACTTCCGCCTCACCTATGGTAAGATCAAATCAGGTATGGGTTATTTGATGTCTATTTATTACTTGGAATTAATGTGATTTATGACCCACAGTCACCCATTCTACCCATGAATGTGGCCATTCAAACATTTAAGTTTGGGGGGTGGCGCCACCCTCAATGACTATACCTCACACTTCTCATTATCATACCCAATTAAATTGAGTTGTATTCACTCAATTTAAATGGAAACTTACCAAATTTGGAAAACACAACATTATCCCCCCCATGATCTTCATGCACAACCAAGAGTAGTTTCATCTTCAGTTGTTAGGAATTAGGCCAAATACAACTACAAAATGAGAGTTTCAATTGTTCAACATGAATTGGAGAATGTGGTTTAGTTGCAGGGAAGCTTGACAATATATCAAGTGTTTCAAAATGTGGGATGACTGGTATATTTTGAAAAGTTGTAGGGCTTTGATGTAGGATTTACAATAGAATATTCTCAGAATTTGGACCATGAGAAGTCCGTAGTTAAAGGAATGGTAATTTTGGTAATAGAAGAAGCAATAGAGAAAGTGAAAATGCTTCCATAATAGGGAGAATGTTGGTTTGCAAGAAGGATGATGCTACCTAGTGTAGCAAAAGAATTCCTTAGGGGAGGCAAAGTCCTTCAACCATACATGAAAGGATACACATAAGATTCCTTTCCGACCCTTTGGAAGGATGTAGCTCTTTTTGTTCACAAGTATTTGACATGCGAGGGCCGATACAAGGTAATATTCACTTATCATTTAAAATTATTATCACACTTATGCCATAATAATATGTTGAACACTTCATATTTCCTACTGAAAACATTACAATATATGTCTCACACTGTGAGGGGTGTGAAGTACCCCACAACGACAATAACATATCACAAGTTAGTTAAACTCTTGGTCCTTAATGCCTTAAAAAGGCACACGAGGGATAAATGAGCCTATGCAAAGGGAGGAAATATATTGTAACTGAAATGATGACCTTGAGGAATTTGAAGGTCAACAGGAGCTTGGAGAGCCTATTCTACCACCCTTGGAGGAAAAGGAGGGAAACAATGGAAGTGACCCTGCAAGAAAAAAAGATTGAATTCCTAAAACTAAGAAGACACAAGCTGTAATGCCAATCATTTGTCGGAAGAGGAAGAAGTCTGTTGAATATTTTGTAGCATTTATACTGAGGAGGAGAACGAGATCGATGGGGCTTGAGTAAGATAAAACACCTCCTGCCATACCACCAATATTGAGAAGATAGGATGTTGAGCCTCTCCCATAAGAACCATGTGTCAACATAATTAATGAAATTTGTTGAAGATATTGCTGAAATCATTAGTGACATAATGGATACTATATCTATTACACCAAGACTATCTACAATAAATAACGAAGTGTCAGTCACACAAGAACTCAACCTAAGTTTGGAATACAATATTTGCTCCACAAGAACTAGCTACATAACAACTAACCAACCTTGACAATGTTGAAAGGGAAGATGCAATTGACATCGTAGTTGTCACACAAGAACCAACTGCGGTACAAAGAAGCAAAGAATTAGACACTGTAGATTCTCCACAAGAACCAACTATAGTGGAAGCTAGTGAAAAATTTAACATTGTAGATGCTCCAAAAGAACCAACTAAAGTGGAAATTAGTGAAGGGATTGATACTATAGCTACTCCACAAGAACCAATTACAGTGGAAAATGATGAATTGATTGATACCATAGTTGCTCCACAAGAACCATCTACAGTGGAAATTGTTGTGCCAGTTCCACAAGAACCTAGCATGAGTGAAGGAAGTGTCAATGTGGTTATTACACAAGAACCAAAAACAGAGGAAAGTGATGTTATAGCTATGCAAGACCCTGACGTAGATGAGAAGATTAATGTTTTAGCTGTGACACAAGGGCCAACTATAGAGGAACCAATTTATGTTGAGGATGTTGTGAATGATGAAGGAAGGAATTATAGTGTGGAATTCTATAAGGAGTGAAAATAAAGCCTCTATCCTAATCAAGCGAATAGTGAGATTGAAAAAGGAAAATATGAGGTCGAAGTAGATAATTAAGGTATTGAGTCAATTGAGGATAAAGTAATTGAACACCTAGGGTGAAAATTAAAAAGAGAGGAAAAGACACCATTTTGTAGGAAGGAAGCCTTAGGATATATAGTTTAAGGAGAAATTTATACAAACATAAGTAGAAGATGAATAATTTGGAGCTTATATCACTGAATCTTCCTCCCTTATATTTGTGCAGGTAGAGTGTTAAATGGAAAACATTGACAATGTCCTACAATAAGGGAACTGTTATTTTGGAAGAGAATTAGTAGATTATAAGGGGCATGGAAAGGAAATAGAGAAATTGATTTAAGTCTCTACAAGATGGTCAAAAGATAGTGGAAATAAAATTTGGGGAAGTTGTAGGCTACTAAAAAACAAGTGGAATAATTAAAGAAATAGAAGCAACATATAGGGATACTTGTCTAGGAATTTTTGAACTATCAACCACCATCTCCAGTCTATGACTTATTCTTACAAGAACAATTTATTTCTTTTAAGATTAAACCATTATTAAAGATAGGCGTTATCAATTTCCATATGCAAAAGCCTTCTAGAGGGCCTTTTATGAAGTTGATACTGCTATACAACATGCTTTATGTGAATTTTATTTACATGAGTTTGTTCTACCTTATGAAAGAAACTTTAATCCTACACCTTACATAGGGGACCTATAGTTGAGGGATTTTCCCCATCTCATGCACCAAGTTAAATGGAAAGTTGCTCAAGAGAACATGGAATGAGCATATGCTACTTGTGAACTAAGGATTAAAGCAAAACCTATTAGTTTAAGCGAGTGCATCATAATCCAAGGTTTCATCACTAGGTCACTTGATCTCTTGAGGATGGTTGTAAGTCTTCAAGCACAGGTTATTCAGTATTGCATACAAATTATTAATGACATAGCCACTGATACCCTATAAGGCTTTGACAAGAGATGGGAACTATCTACATTGGATATTAAAACTAGAGATCCTTTCGGGTATCCAAACCTTCTCAGATCCATGGGGCACTTGAATAGATATTTACGATGTATAGAACAAAGGGTATCCTACTGAATAGGCCTAGAATTTCATTTTCCTTTGATCTAGTTTCCCTTAGACAGGTATAGGACAATGTAAAAATTGAAGGAGACAAAGTAGTTTTGGAGAGCAGAGGATAGGATGGAAGCAGGGTTTAGGGCACCAACATAATATACATAAAAGGCTCATCAACTGAGTACTTTTCATGAAACATATTCATGGGAAAATAAGGACCTCAATTGAAGTTGGATGCATCATGACATGCAATAGAACAAGTTGGGGGGAGATGTCGAGCCCTTGAATTGCACCCTTTGTTATCCATTTATATTGTCTTGAAACTATCTTAATTGTTATATGTTACCCCTTTTCCTAATGATATTTTGTTCATAATCCATATTATTTTTTACATGAATGAGTACTGGATTGTATTAATTATGTTCCTGATCACGACAAATGCCCACTACTGCTAATAACCCATTCCCAAAATACATCGTAGAATGCGTTCACACTAAGTACTCCTAAGGGTCTACTAGTACAACTTCAACAAAAACTAAACATAAGCCAAATACATTTGAAACCATTCATAACAAACTACTCAGAATTAACAACCTGATTCAGGCTGAAATCCTGCGGTGGCTCCAGAGTTGAATTGTCCATTATTGCTACATGTAGTTGAAGGGTGGTTATTATGTTATGTAAGGTATCAATTTTATCTTCCATATGAGAAATTTTATGCTTCTTTGACTTTATAAGGTCGAGGGGGGCACACTCTGAGGCATGAAGTTAACTCACTAAGACCTGAAGCTCGTATATTTGTCTTTTCAATTCTGCATGTTCAACTCAATATCGTGAGAAAATAGAGGAAACAAAGGATTCAGAATCAAAAGAGCCAAAATCCATTTGATGGATAGATGCAGATCGATAAAGGGAATAGATATTTGAAGACCCAAGCCTCCAAATGGGAATTGTTTCCTATGGGGAGTCAGTGAGATTCCATGCGCTCTAACTTTGAACCGATGATAATATGTCCCCATTACAACCACAACAAAGGGAGGCACCAAAATATTTGACTCAACTAAAGATCAACCAGATATAGATAGAAGTTGTTACCTTAGAACCAGGAATGGTGGAGATCCAAAAGGAATAATAATGGAGCTTCAGGCACATACGAAGTGTTGCACCAGAAGGGAAATTAAGCCTCCAAGAGTCCCAACCTTTAGATTCCACCCTTCTGTCCCAAATCCCCATTTGACAATTCCTCAACGAGAGATGGAGAATCGAAAACCTATGGAGCCAATTTATGTAGATTTGAGAGTGTTTTCCTCTCAATTATTATGCAAAGTCATGCAAATCCCACACAGGGACCTACACTACTTCATAATTACCCTTGTTTTCCCAATAAGCCCCCATCATCAATGAAAAAATTGAATTGATATCTACCGTCATGCACATATGCTCAATCTTACTATGAAATTGAATTCGAGCATTGTTCAGATCCTACACAAGGGTCATCAAATATTCTTGCAAACATTCCTCATGCCAATATGTCTACATTTCCATTAAACCCTCTAATTGTATGAGAATCACATCCTCACCTCACTCCAACTTGCATGCAAAGATATACATCCATTACGTCATGAAAGGAGACATGCAAGAATAGAATTTTCCATGGATTGATGTGTAAGGTTGCATAAAGGGAAATATGATAAGGTCTGGGAGAGGTGTGTGGAGTACAAAAAAACCCTAATCCACTTGAGTTGATACCACAAAAGAGAAACAATAAATCTTCCATGAAGACAAGACTTTGGGAAATGACATCATAGGGGTGAGAGGGGAAGAGAGGAGGGGTGAGGAAAGAAGGGGACGCAAGAAAAAAGAGAGAAGAGGGATAGAAAATGAAATAATAATAATCCAAGGAACTAAAACGAGGGGAGAAAGGGGGGATTTAAAAGGGTAAGAAAGAGACCCATGAGCAACCTAGGGAATAAGAGCATAGCCACAATTACCATTTATTTCAGTTTTTCTTTATTCCAATAAGCAAGCCCTGTTAGTGAGGAGATCAACTTCCAAATTAAGGGAGTAAAGAATATGGAAAGATGAGAGGGATGAGAAGGTCTGAAGCATTCTTTTTATTTTGGAGAACAACACTTGCATCACATTATCTTTAAGAGTAGAGTTCATATTTAAATATTTGGTGATGAGGAAGGAATCCCCCAAGATGGCTATATATTTGATTCCCCTTGAGCTGGCTATAGATAGGCTCATGAAAATCCCGTACATTTTAGCCTGGTTATTGGATTTCTTGCCTAAGTCCCACGAAAATTAATCCATAATTATTCCTTCAAGATTTATGATAATCCATCCCCCTCCTACCACCCTTGGGTTCTGCTTTCAAGCCCCATCAAATCGGAGGATCAAGACTGAAATTTCTGCTTCCAAGCTGTAAATTCATCTTAGGATAGATGTAACAACCACATCAATTTCGATCCAGATCCACGATTTCTCTATGAAGTCCAATTCCATATCAAGGGAAGGGGGGTTGAGTTGAAAGCAGAAAATGATGGCCTTTGTAGTAACACATTTAACAGGGATCGAAGTAGATTTGAATGACATTGTTCCTAGCTAAACACATTTGCTAGTAGAGGTATTTAGGAAGAGAGATTCAAATATATTTAAATCGTCATTTGGTCTAAAGGGAGCCCATGTAGGCTTTGTGCCAAGAGGAAAAGAAGAATTGAATGTTAGAGGGCCACCTGATTCTAGAGAAGAGGGGGCCTAGAGTAGAGGACTAGATAACTTTTGAATATATACAAGAGAGGTATAGATGGGAAATGGACTCTTCTTCTTTCTCACAGAGAGGGCATCTTAAGGGTCCCACTATACCTCTCTTCCTAAGATTATTTGTTGTTAGATTTTTTTTATGAAGCAATAGCCAACAAAATAATTCACTTTTGGGATCGCATAAAAATACCAAATCTTTTTCCAAATAAAAGATTTCATTGGAACTTGGGACTGAAAAAGAAGAGTGTTGTAACCTTCTCAAATTGAGTATGAAGAAGAATTCCATCCCCTAATATCTTTGTTCTATCTACTGAGGGTAGAACATCTAGAAAGTCTACGTGATAGGTATTCTCCTAGAGGCTTCAATGTTATGCAACCAGCTCACAAAATAGAATAAAATATAGATCAACGACTTAAAAATTAGCCTCTTCGAGGGGGAAACCTCCTTTACATTTCATAAATGAACAATTCTTGGATGATACAAATGATAAGACCTCCTTGGTATATATAGGAGTCTAAGGGGTCACAATATAAATAGAGCCTACATAAAAATACTAATATAAGGGCACAACAATAACAATAGTGGGCTTCTATGTGGCATAATAATAACATCATTGGGGATACATGGGCACAAAAATAACAATAAGGGGCTACACTAACAATAAAAATAAGGGGAATACACTAGTATTATAGGGACCTAACATGCTCCTCTCCTTCAAAAAAGTGTTTTCCTCAACATTTGAGTAGTTCCAGATGCTTCTGTATAAAATTCTCATCCTCCCATGTGGAATATTCAGCGGGTAAGCTTTTCCACTTAATGAGATACTCTTAAATTAATAGATTCCGTAGCTATCGGGTTCTTGTTTCCATGACTGCTTTAGGCTCAAATATGATTTTTCCTTCTTCATCAAGTTCTGGAAACACTGTTTGAATTGGGAGCTTGCCATCGATAACCTTCTTGAAGCATGAAACATGGAAAATTAAGTGTACTCGGGAAGCTACAGGCAGCTCCAATTTATATGCCATAATACGAATCTTTTGCAACACCTTGTAAGGACGCTAGTACTTGGGTGATAATTTATTATCCTTCTTAGCTTGCTTGAAGAACATTTTTTTGTATGGTTGTAGCTGTAAAAATACCCAATCGCTAACATCAAAACTTATTTCACCGCGATGTTGATCTTCTTGTTGTTTCATTCGATTCTGCGACAGAGTGAGGTTATCCTTTAAGAGTTGGAGAACTTATTGTTGATTCTCGATGTGATATTCCACTACTTTAACCTTAGAATTTTCTCTTAAAGATGATGTGATGGATGATAGGTGATATCCACAAATTTCCATAAATGGGGTCATTTTTTCTACAGTATGGAAAGAAGTGTTATACCACCATTCAACTAGAGGTAACCACTTGATCAATTATGTTTGTTTATAATATACAAAGAAACAAAGATATCATTCCAAACATTTGTTCACTATCTCGGTTTTCCCTTAAGATTGAGGATGATAAGATGTGCTATGAGCTAATTGATACCAAGACAAGAAAATAATTATGTCCAAAAATTTCCAGTGAAAATGGGATCTCTGTCACTTATAATAATATTTGGGTTTCCATGTAGCTTTTGAATTGTTTCCATAAATGCAGTAGCAACTGTACTGGCCTTAAAAGGGTTATATAATGCGCAAAAGTGTGCATACTTGGTAAGCCTACCAACTACCACCATGATGACACACTTTCCTTCAAACTTGGGTAAACCTGATAAAATCCATTGAGATATCCTCCCAACACTGACATGGAATGGTTAAAGGTTGTAATAGACCTGAGGTCTTAATTGTTCAACTTTATTTTGTTGGCAAACCAAACATTCTGCCATAAAATTCTGAATATTAGATTTAAGGCCATCCAAAAAAAATTCCATCTTGACACTATGGTAAGTTTTTAAAAATCTAGAGTTCCCTCCTAAAAGGGAGGTTTGCAATTCCAAAATAATATTTTGCTTGAGTTGGTAATTCTTACATAGATATAAGTGATCTTTGTACCATAATGAATCATTTTTCAAGCTAAATGTATCAGATGTACTAGGATCATGCTGCAACTTTTGAATGAGTGTCCACACCTCTTCGTCATTCTTCCATTCATCCATTGCTTCGGTTATCCAATCAAGTTGGATAGTAGAAATGGCACAAAGCAATGCTTACACATCCTCATCCTTTCTTGAGAGTGCATCTGCAACAAAATTTTTCTTCCCTTTTTTGTATATGATTTCAAAGTCATAAGCCAACATCTTTGTGACCCATTTTTCCTGCTCTTTTGAAGATAATCTTTGTTCCAAAAAATATTTAAGACTATCATGATCTGTTTTTACCTTGAAGTGTCTTCCCATTAGGTAAGGTCGCCATTGCTTTAGTGCATGTAGTATTGCCAACATTTCCTACTCATAAATAGGTTTTTGTAAATACTTTCCTTTGATTGGATGACTTTCAAAAGCAACGGGTCTCCCTTCTTGCATTAAAACAACACAATTTCCATTTCTTAAGGCATCACATTCCACAATAAAGGATTTTGTGAAATCTGGCATAGCTAAGACTAGTGATTGGCACATTGTCTCTTTAATATGTTCAAAGGCCTTAGTATCTTTTGGAGTCCAATAAAATGCATCTTTCTTCAGTAATGTTGTTAGAGGTGCTTCTACTCTCCCATAATTCTCAACAAACTTGCAATAATACCTTGTAAACCTGAGAAATCCTCGAAGATGCTTTATGGTTGTGGGGATTTTCCATTCATTAATGGCTTTAATTTTGTTAGGGTATACCTTAACACCCTCATGAGTTACAATATGACCCAAATATTCCACCTCCTGTACTCCAAAGAAACATTTAGAGGTTTTTGCATATAATTTTTTCTCCTCCAACAGTTTGAGCACCCTATCAACATGTTGAACATGATCCTTCCAAAACTTTATGTAGATTAGTATATCATCAAAAAACACTAACACAAATTTTCGAAGGAAGGGACTGAAAATAGAAATCATCAAAACTTGAAATACGGAAGGTCCACTAATAAGGCCCAAAAGGCATGACCAAAAATTCATAATGACCAACATGAGTTCTAAATGTTGTTTTCAGAATTTCTTTAGTCTTCATTCTAATTTGATGATATCTTGAATGAAGATCCAACTTGGTGAAGTAAATTGCTCCATGTAATTCATCCAAAAATTCATCAATGATAGGAATGAGAAGTTTATCTTTAATAGTGAGCTTGTTGAGCTCCCTATAACCTGGACACATACGCCATGATCCATCCTTCTTATGCACCAATACTACTGGAGTAGAGAAAGAACTTTGACCAGGTTGAATTGTACCAACCTCTAGCATTTATGCAACCATACGTTTGGTTTTACTCTTTTGGGAATAAGGATATATGTAAGGTATGATATTTGGAGGAACACTTCTTGGAATCAAATGTATAGCATAATCCTAATCACAAATAGGTGGGAGGCCTTTGGGAGTCTCAAATACCTTGGAATGATTGTCCAAGACATTTTGGAGATCTATAGAAATAAATGATTTTTATGTTTGAACCTCTAGTGAGCATAATTGTGCAATTACACCCCATTGTTCTTTCTTCAGAATCTTTTTCATGCCATTAGAGCTGATTATATTTCCTAGTTTCACTACGATACCCCTTAATTCAACTTCATTTCTTTCCCAAAAAAAATTCAAGAAAAGTTCTTGAAAATTAAAAGTTATCATCCTTAAAGATTGTAACCATTAGACTCCTAGTACAACATCAACACCACCCATTGGAATGGAAACATTGGACTATTAAATACATATTCCCCCATGTTTAGCTTCATATTATGGCACTTTCTAGAGAAATTTAGAGTTCCTCCACTTGTAACTGTTATCCTCCACAATGTCCAAAGGTTGAGAAGGGAGATTGAAGGACGTAACCTCAGACCACTTGGGTTCAACAACTAGCCCTCCTAAACCAGAGAGGGATATCTATATGAATTCACAACCAAATATGAATGGAACAGGAAAATATTTTAGGCTAGATATGCTAGGCTCAGGTAGGGTTTTGAGTTTTTAGGCTTTGATGTTGGATTAGGGATGAAAACCAAGTAGCTAGGTCAAAGGATTCTTAGGGTTACATCAGCAAAGGTACAAAGGAGTAAGGTAGCAATGCTTTTATGATGGCTTTAAGGTTTGTCAGTGTAGTGTAGTGTTTTAAAGAAGAAAAAGATCTTAATGAGCATGTGCACCATAAATTCATTAAGTAAGAAGGAAAATTAGACAAAATGATATTCCCATAAAAAAAAAGCTTTATGCAACGAACACTGTTATAACATGTAAGGAAAACCACTGAAGAAATAAGATATGAAAATGAGATATGTATATCATTCAAATAAAACTAAAACAAGGAAAATACATCATAAAAAACTCACTGCACATGAATTCCTAGATAATAGATGCAAACTACTCCTTTTATTTCTTGAGTAAAATGTTGTAGTACAAGCTACAAGTGTTCTCATCTCTGATGTCCAACCTGTTCTATGACTGAGAAAATGATACGTATAGACAAAAAAAACATATCCCTTCTCTAAAGGGTCGAATCCATGAGTCTAGGAACTGATACATGAGGTGTTCCAACTAAAACCCTAAAGCCTAGGGAGGTTAAAGCAACTCCTTCATTTAAACTTTGACTCAAACTGCTCTCATAAATGAGGCCTAAATTACATAAAAACAACTTAAAAAGCCTATTTACCCATAATTACATCATAGTTACATCAAAATAAAGTAATTACATTATCAAAGCTCGAATACAACTGATAAAACTGAGAAAAAGTTGTTATAGGCAAAAACGTAGTGAAATCAGTCAAAAGCATAGTGAATTTGGGCGAACTGATTTTTGAAGGCCTTCTCGAGGTCCAAATTCTGATCTTGATGGCTCATTAGAAAGATGTGGATGTCTACTACATGATGTAGTATTCAAGAGCTGAAAATGTTGCTTATATCCCCCCAAAAATGCATTCTCCTAGAGGTACTCTCAAAAGCGCAACATGCTCTTCAACAAAAGGGCATAAAGGTGATTTTTAGGTAGTTTTTGGCCAATTCCACCTATCAAAACCTACTGGAGGTCTGATCCCAAAGGAAATATGCTATAAAATTCATGAGGAATATTAATATTTAAACCAAATGTCATTTATAGCTCCCCATCAAAAGCGCAATGTGGGGCACGTTGCATTTTTGACCTAGTGACTGTCTCAAAAATTACTAAATAATCTGGGTTTTTTGCAAAAATAGGTCTCAAATATAGAGCCATATCTCTCTAACCATAAATTAGTTTACAAAAATGAGAGAGTTTTTTGTTCTTTGTTATGTTATGAACGCAAATGTCCTCCACTTTTCAAAACTAATTTCACATTTGTTCATAATCCAAGTTTGAATTTGGTCACTCAACAATGGAAGAAGCGCAATGTGCTATCAGCAAAAACGAAACGTGGTCTTTGAGAGGGTGTTTGGAGGCCTTCCTAGAGGATTTTAGGCTGAAAGTGGTATGGTTGGAAATATTATGATGTCTTATACACAATGGAATCATCAAGCACTGTAAACACTTTCTCCAAACCACCTAAAAATTCAATCTCCGAAGACTACTCCAGAAGTGCAGCAATTCTCCTGTAGAAACTATATTTTTGGCATTTCTCCCATATCATAATACATGTGTATAAAATGAAGGATGTTTTTGTTCCTTGGTGTATTATTGATAGAAACCTCTTTCATTTTTGTCAAATTAATATTCCTTACTTCAGAAACTAATTTTGAAGTAAGAATGTCCCTATGTGTGGCAAATGATTTGTCTCTTGAAATGATCTCTTGAGAAATGGTGAAGACATGATATCATGTGTGATGCAGAAGAATTCAGCTAAGAAATTTCATTGTATTTTAGTAGACATAGGGGGTCTTGTGTTTTCAAGGAAGTTGGTTTCCTGATTATTAAATTAATGTAATTATTAAGGTTTTGAGTGATTTTAATGAGAGAGACTAGAATAGGGATTAATTAGATATTGTGAGGCATATTTGTAAATGTTCTCGAATGTAGGAGAACATGAGTGATGATGAGTGATTAGTGAGGATTGAGAGATTTTGAAATATTGTAAATCCTAGATTAGGAATTGGTTTCATGATTTTGGGGATTAAAGAGAATCCTTAGGATTTAGTTAAGTTGTTGAGATCCTCAAGGGATCATTGAGAGATTTTAGGACATGATGAGTAGATTAAGGATCTGAACCAAGAAATGGGTTATAGAATGCTTTTGTATAAATGTAAGCCTAAAAGACATAAAAGAGAGTTATCTAGTTAGAGAGTTACTAGTTACTTAGTTAGAGAGTTTGATTGTAAGCCTACGGGCAGGAAAGGGAAAAGGCCACTGATAAGAAAATCAGGCCACACAGAGCGAGAGAGAGAGATTCATTATGTAATTATTTGTTTATATATACAAAGAGACTTCGATTCCTGAGTGTGTGATGTGTGTCGATTGATGGAATTATAGATTGTGTGTGAATTAGAGTAATTCTGCATAGTATATGTATGCAGGTGGAATTAAGCAAAATGCAGAGAAGAAGTGGAGGATGAAGGATCGTGATCTGATCGTTTGAATCAATTTGAAGGATCAAATTTGAAGTGTAGGAGTGACAGTGTTTAAGAGTACGCAGAAGTAAGTTCAAGAGGAAGTTGTGTTGCAGAACAACCAAAGACCATAAACCCTGGAGAACACCTTATACACAGAAGAACAGAGAGATGAAAGTGCACAGAGGAGGAGTACAACAATTGAAAGTGATTGAACAAGTTCAGAATGGATAAACACACAAAAGGAAAATATATGCGAGTTGGGTGAATAGACCAGAACACTGAGAAGTCGCATAAAGACGAAGTAAAGGAAGGAACAAGTAATGAATGTAACTGTGCACATGAACCGTTGGATCAGTTAGATTAACAGATAGAACGAATGGAAGGTGAGCGACAAAGATCTTATCACACAAACTAAAGTGAAGAAGTGAAGGGATCATATTAAGCCACATGTTAACAGAAGGACAGAGCGGTCTCCTTAGGTGGTAAGTAGTTTCTCGCGCGCCCTCAAAGCGGAAAATGATATTTCTATGAGTTCACGTGATTAACCTTATGGGTTGACATGTAACACTCAGAGGAAAGAGAAAACCACTTTTCTCACGTGCTCTCAGTGTAATATCGGTCGTGCATGTAATCTGCGTGAGATTACGTGATCACCGTTGGATTGAGATAGGAGGAATAAATGGTGGATATTTAATGCACTAATGAGTCAGTCTGAAGAAGTGAGCGAATAACGTGATAACCGTTGGATTGAGGAGACAGATCAACGGTGCGGATTGAATGTGATAAAGGGAGCATCGATATACGTGGAAAGGATTGGGGAATGGTGGAAAGGTAAGGTCTATGCAATATTTCTATTATATGAGAATTATAACAGAAATAAGCGGGATTAAGGATTATGGGTTAAGTTGAGTTTTAACCAAAGTCCATCAACCATGGTATGGTTGATAAGCGCGGGTGATTAAAATAAGAGTCGAATCTTATATGATATTTTGTTACCATGGGTAATAAAATCAACCGAAGGGTTGAGTTATAAGGACTAAGAGAGAACCAAATATATTTTGCTTAAAGAATTAACCTTTGATAAAGTGGGTTTTCGTCAGATGTTATGTTTCCTCTCAAGGATTTAATTAAGAGCATTAAAACTTGGTTTAAGAAGGTTTTACTGGGATGGGTATATGACATGCATTTTATTTGCATAATGTGGGGAAAGATGTGGCTTTGCTATGTCATTTTTGGTATCAGAGTTGAACAAGGAGATTCTGTGCGTAAAAATTCTTTGAGAAAACTTAAAACATAGTTATGTTTTGAAGGTATGTATGTAGGCAAGAGGAGATCAGATTTTAAATTTGACAAACAGTAGGCACGTGCAGAGAGAAAGTGTAGCAGAATTCGCAGATGCAAGGAAACAAAGAACAATCCATTCAAAGTGCAGGTGAATGGTAGAACAAGATCATGCAAAGATCTTGAAGGTGAGATGATATGTTTTTGTTTTAATTTGGTTTGAAGATTGTGGTTGCAGAATTCAGGTTGTAGACAAAAGAAGGTATCTCAGCAAAAGGAAAAGATCATAAAGGCAATTCCACAGAGGATGTGGGTGGAATTGCTAAGAGATGAAGGAAGCTGGTAAGAGTTTCTGAATGAAAGCAGAATGTGGCAGAACCTTGAAGAATCTAACAAAGGTTGGATAAAGAGGATAGTTGTGTTCTTAAAAGGTGCATATGAGTTAAAGCCTAGAAGGAGCAAAGAGAAATGCTCAAAGAGGTTCGAGAGAATAGAGAACCAAGTGCTTTCCAAAAGACAAAGTACAAAGGAAAGTTTGGTGAGGTAAGTGGCAGTAGGGAGGACTTGCTATTGCAGAGGCTTTAGTACAACTCATAGTAGATGAGTGAGGAGCTCATGAAGATATAGGAGAAAATGACTACTGATTGTCATAATAGAGGTAACAGAGGTTCTGAGGAAGACCATAACAGTAGAAAGGTGAAGGAAGAGGATGCCAAGGAAAATAGCATACAAAGACAATTAAGTGAAGAAGAATATGAAAGGGAGAAGGCTGAGATTGCAGTCCATCTTGAGTTATTGATTGAGATGTTGCAGATGAATAAGGACGACAAGAAGAATGGTTATGTCACGAGGAAGAAAGTAAATTGGCAGAGGCTACAAGAGAAGAAAAATCAATAGGTGAATATGCAGTTTACAAAAGAGCTGAAGAAGCTTGAACAGGTAATGAGTGTTCAATTGAGATCTGAAGAACTCAAAAAATCTGAGTTGAAAATGGAAGTTTCCATTTGTGAAGCAGAAAAAGGTGAAGTTCTGGGTGAAGATGAAGACTGGAGATCTGCGAAAGAACTTGAGAATTCAAGACAACAAGAAGTTTACTTTGTTGAGGAAGGAATTATTGATGATTTTATGAACTATTGGAAAAATTCAGATCAACAAGAGGATACGAAACCTTGTATATTTGAATATGATAATTTTGATGTGATTATAGGTTTTGTAGAGGATAAGCAATCTTTTGAAGCTGTCAAAAGTATGGAAGAGTATCTTTAAGAAGATAAATACTCTGAAGTAAAGAATGAAGGAGAATGTCTCTTGAATGAGAAAAGCAGTGAATTATTGTAGTAGAAAGGATTTAGTAATACATTGGTATTTGAAGTTGTTACAACATAGGAAAAATTTCTTGTGAAAGAAGGAGATGAAATTCAGTCTGAAGAGCTGATATGTGAAGCAACAGTTCAGAATGTTGAACCTTGTAATTTTCAAATTGATAATTTGTGTATAAATGCGGGAATTATAAGTGATGATGAAGTACTGATGAAGTGTCACAGAGAAATTGAATTACTGGACTATTTGCTAGAAAACTCAGAGTATGACAGTGTGATTGCAAAGAAGGAGTTCATTACAGTGGACAAGAGCAAAAAGACATCATTGAAACATATGGCGTGGAACAAAGACTTGCTGGTAGTCTTGAGATTACTTTAGAGAATTCTTTAGAGAGACTGAATCAACATACTGATGTGCTGAGAGAGGAGGAAAAGTCAGAGCAACATATTGAAATGTTGCCAAAGGAAGAAGAGGCACTGAGGCCTTATGTTTTTAATTTTAATAATTGTTTTGTGAGTGAAGGTTTTGTTGCAGATGTTGGAGGGAATTTTGCACAGATGAGTAGCCAAGTAAAGATGGAAGAGGAAGATTTTGTGGAAGTATTTAATCCATGGAACAGAGATATTATGTTGCTGGAAAGAATGCTAGAGAACCAGGATTTGATGTAGAAAGAGATAATCATGAAAGAGGGTAAGGATGAAAGGACGATAGTAAGAATTTGACAACTTCAAAGAGAAGATAATGAACACCAGATTGAAGATGGGTGGACAGAGTACAACAATAAATGGCAGAGTAAGTACCAACTCAAGGATATGCTGGAGATAGAGATTGAAGAATTATGGAAGTTAATGATGAAGCAGTCCAAATGGAGGAGATTGACAGCAAAAAGAAGAGTGATCAGTCAAAATTTGAAACTGATTGACAAGGAGAGGAAGATGACATAGAAGACAACAAACATACAACAACAACAAAGGAACAGAGCAAATAGACAACTACAAACTAAAGTTTGGAACCCTGGAGGTTTTCTATCAACATATGAGAACACATGATCAGGATATCATGAATGTTTTCAACCTTGGGAGTTTGATGCATGATCATTCAGCTCTGAAATTTCATTGTATTTTAGTAGACATAGGGGTCTTGTGTTTTAAAGGAAGATGGTTTCCTGAGTATTAAATTAATGTAATTATTAAGGCTTTGAGTGATTTTAATGAGAGAAACTAGAATAGGAATTTATTAGATATTGTGAGGCATATTTGTAAATGTTCTCGAATGTAGGAGAACATGAGTGATGATGAGTGATTAGTGAGGATTGAGAGATTCTGAAATATTGTAAATCCTAGATTAGGAATTGGTTCCATGATTTTGGGGATTCAAGAGAATCCTTAGGATTTAGTTAAGTTGTTGAGATCATCAAGGGATCATTGAGAGATTTTAGGACTTGATGAGCAGATTAAGGATCTGAACCAGGAAATGGGATATAGAATCCTTTTGTATAAATGTAAGCCAAAGGTATAGAAGAGGGTTAGCTAGTTAGTTAGTTAGAGAGTTTGATTGTAAGCCTATGGGAAGGAAAGGGAAAAGTCCACTGATTAGAAAATCAAGCCACAGAGAGAGAGAGAATCATTATGTAATTATTTGTTTATATATACACAAAAACTTCGATTCCTGATTGTGTGATATGTGTTGATTGATGGAATTATAGATTGTGTGTGAATTAGAGTAATTCTGCATAGTAGATGTATGTAGGTGGAATTAAGTAGAATGCAAAGAAGAAGTGGAGAATGAAGGATCGTGATCTGATCGTTTGAATCTATTTGAAGGATCAAAGTTGAAGCTCAGGAGTGACAATGTTTAAGAGTACGTGGAAGTAAGTCTAGGAGGAAGTTGTGTTGAAGAACAACCAAAGACCATAAACCCTGGAGAACACCTATACACAAAAGAATAGAGAGAGGACAATGCACAGAGGAGGAATACAACAATTGAAAGTGATTGAGCAAGTTCAAAAGGGATAAATGCACAAAGGAAAATATAGGCGAGTTGGGTGAATAGACGAGAACCCTGAGAAGTCGCATCAAGACGAAGTAAAGGAAGGAACAAGTAATGAATGTAAACATGCATAGGAACCATTGGATCAGTCAGATCAATAGATAGAATGAATGGAAGGTGAGTGGTGAAGATCTTATCGTGCAAACTAAAGTGAAGAAGCGAAGGGATCAGATTAAGCCATGTGTTAGCAAAAGGATGTAGTGGTCTTCATAGGTGGTAAGTAGTTTCTCGCTCGCCCTCAAAGCAAAAAATGATATTTCTATGAGTTCACGTGATTAACCTTATGGGTTGACACGTAGCATCCAAAGGAAAGAAAAAACCACTTTTCTCGTGTGCTCTCAGTCTAATATTGGTCGTGCATGTAATCTGTGTGAGATTACGCGATCACCATTGGATTGAGGTAGGAGGAATAAACGATGGAGATTTAATGCGATAAGGAGTCAATCTGAAGAAGTGAGCGGACAATGCGATAACCTTCAGATTGAGGAGACAGATCAACGGTGCCGATTGAATGCGATAAAGGGAGCATCGATATATGTGCAAAGGTTTGTAGAATGGCAGAAAGGTAAGGTTAAGTGTGGTTTATGAAATATTTCTATTATATGAGAATTATAATAGAAATAAGTAGGATTAATGATTATGGGTCAAGTTGAGTTTTAACCAAAGTCCATCAACCATGGTATGGTTGATAAGTGTGGGCGATTAAAATCAGAGTCGAAGCTTATATGATATTTTGTAATTGCGGGTAATAAAATCAACCGAAGGGTTGAGTTATAAGGACTAAGAGAGAACCGAATATATTTCCGCTTAATGAATTAACCTTTCATAAAGTGGGTTTTTGTCAGATGTTATGTTTCCGCTTAAGGATTTAATTAAGAGCATTAAACCTTGGTTTAAGAAGGTTTTACTGGGATGTGTATACGACATGAATTTTACTTGCATACTATAGGGAAAGATGTGGATTTTCTATGTCATTTTTGGTATCAGAGCTGAACAAGGAGATTCTATGTGTAAAAATTATTTTAGAAAAATTAGAACAGAGTTATGTTTTGTAGGTATGTATGCAGGAAAGAGGAGATCATATTTTAAATCTGAAAAACAATAGGCACATAGAGATAAAATGTAGTAGAATTTGCAGATGCAAGGAAGCAGAGAACAATCCATTCAAAGTGCAGGTGAATGGTAGAAAAAGATCATGCAGAGATCTTGAAGGTGAGATGACATGTTTTTGTTTTAATTTTGTTTTTGAAGATTGTGGTTGCAGAATTCAGGTTGTATACAAAAGAAGGTATCTCAGCAAAAGGAAAAGATCATAAAGGCAATTCCACAGAAGATGTGGGTAGAATTGCTAAGAGATGAAGGAAGCTGGTAAGAGTTTCTGAACGGAAGTAGAAAGTGGCAGAACCTTGAAGAATTCTATCAGAGGTTGGATAAAGAGGACAATTGTGTTCTTAAAAGGTGCAGATGAGTTTAAGCCTAGAAGGAGCAGAGAGAAGTGCTCAAAGAGGTTCGAGAGAATAGAGAACCAAGTGCTTGCCAAAATACCAAGTACAAATGAAAGCTTGGTGAGGTAAGTGGCAGTAGGGAGGAATTGCTGATGTAGAGGCTTTAGTACAACTCATAGTAAGTGAGTGAGGAGCTCACGAAGATATAGGAGAAAATGACTACTGATAGTCGTAACAGAGGTAACAGAGGTTCTGAGTGTTAGCCTCCTATACCAATAGGTTTCATGTTTCATGATTGACTGGGGAAGTGCCAAAAATTTTCATTTTTTTCATGCTGCAAAGGTTCCATGTTTTGATGAATTTTCACCATGTATAGGTGGTTAACTCTTGCCACAATTGATGATTAGCCAGCCAGCTTAATCCTGGCTAGATCATGTTTAAATTTACTTGTCTTAGAATAGAGAATAAAGATCTGCACAAATAGTTCAAGCTTGGCACGCAAGTATTCAGGTAGAGAAGCAAAGGGTCTCAACAGCTTAATCTGAGACCTGGAAGAAATAAGGGTAGACTTAGATAGGAGGGCAACTAAAAGAAAAGAGAAGAATCAGGGTTTTCTAGTTGAAATGCACCCAATAAAAATGAAGAGAAAATGTTAGGTATACTAGGTTGGGTAGGCAATTTTATGGTATAGAAGCATGGTTTGTGAGCAATTTGCTCCTTTGGAACAAGTTGCCATCTCATAAAATCATAAAGTACCATGGCAAGGTGGCTACAAAACAAATGGAGCATGACTAATTCCCCTCCCCATTTTCCCAAGAAACACTTACTACCATTCCCCCCAAAGGGTAATGAGATCTGCTCATTACCTTTAGTCCACTTCATCCCATAGCAAAACTAAGTGAAAAGATGTTTTACCTAGGCAAAACAAGCCACATTTCTTGTGTAAAAAGTCTTTATTCCATCTTACCAAAGTTTCCTAAACTTCACCACTTGGCATCCTTTCATTTCCCCCTTGCCTAAGTTGTCACTCTATAAACTTAGCCTAAACCATACAAACCCATCCCACATAATCATATTAACCTACTAACCTTATTATATAGCTCCTATGTATATTCCCCCCCCTTACTATGTATAAAAACGCAAAAATCCCTAAAAAATCTAATATCCCGACCCTTGGCTAACTATAGCCATATTTTAAATTTTTTCTAGGGAGTTATTGGTCCACCCGGGGCCAATAACAAACCTCCACGTGCCCATCGGGACTTGTTTGGCCTCTGGCTAAATAAAATAGCCGAAATCTGCATTTTTCCCCCAAAAAACCCACTTTTCCAAAGTCCGAAATACACCAAAAAACCTTACAAATCGAAAAAAATTAAAGTGGGTCCCCATACCACGCCCCCACAATTTGCCATTCACCATCGACCGTTGGATCGGGGCCCTCAGATCCGACAGTGCGGAACCGTATCATGATGCCCCCAGCGTCCGAACGATATGTCCCAGGAAAATGGCGGTTTCGCCGCTGTACCAAGGACACGCGTCGCTCACTCGCGTGTATCGCGACCCCCCCGCTCAATACCGCTGCCACCCCAAAAGCGGTGCGATAAAACCACTTACTGCCCTCGCTCCTCGCTGTTGACGTCATCCGATGATGTCACAACCACGTCACCATTTCCACCTCAGCGCCAAATCATCTGCCACGTCACCTTCCGTACCCCCGCTACACGACAAAAAATCTACATCATGATGACGTCATCACAAAAAGCGCCAAAAAGCCCAAAAAGCTGATTTTTGTTAAAAAAACCGTAAAAACGTTTGTTTTTTACCATTTTCATTGTGTAACTTTGCTGAGCTTTTGCATGCAAACAATGACGAGTTCACCAACAAACCTTCAGTCTGTCACCTCGACCACCTTAGCTCGGCGCTCCACTGTGCAAATCATCTCCCAACCAGCCAGTAGCTCCAGTGCACTGTGAAAAACAGGTATTTACCATCATTCTGTGAAAACCCCTCTCAATTTCGATTTTTCGCTGTGAAAATTTTCTGGGCAGTCCTAGAAGCTTGTCAAATTTCACCCTGCTGCTACACATAAGCCCACCAGGACCACTCATTCATCAAAACCTGCACATTGCACACCTCTCTGTACAATTCGCCCAACGGGCCGAGAAAAACAAGAATTCACCTAAGTCTTGCTCCCAAGCTCCCTGATTGACTTCCATTTGCAAAATTGCCCACTGAAACTACTAGTTTTCCCATATTTTTCTATACAAACTGCCAATTCCGCCCCACTCAGCAAAATCCCTCCAATTTTAGCCGAGCTCAAGATCTATTTGGTTAGTAATTGCTAAAGGAAAGGCCTTGAAACCATTGCTACTCCTCCCTTGCAAGATAAATCCTTCAAGCTTCATCTTTTTGCTTCAAATTCTGCCCACCAGAGTCAAAACAAAGCTCCAATTTGCAAATTCTCTAGAAAAATCCCCAAGGCCTCTATTTTTGCCCACTACTGCTGTAAAAGTCCACATTTCACTCAAAAAACACCTGAGAACTTATAAAGATGGCAGCCCCTGCTCCAGTAGCCCTCAATGTGGCCCTCTCAATGCCCCACATAAAGAACTGGAGTGGTTACCCCTAGCTGACAAGGATTTCTAGGTTAATGACATAATGGGTAACACATCTCATCTCTAGGCCTTTTTTGAGATCAGGAACAACCATAGAAACAAAACTGACATCTTTGGGATTTGGGAGTCCAATATGCCCATGTACTACCTTCCTTGTGTGAATGTTTTTCTTGACCTCATTCACCAATGCCATGCCAATTATGAGCCCACTCAAAGGGCAGTGAGGTCTCCTTCTGGGACAATTATATTCTATATCACCCCTGAATCAATAAATGAGATGCTGCATTTCAAACCAATTGAACCATTGACTCCTCTTACCTTGGGATTTCTGCTTGACCAAGGTGCCAAATTGCCAAGTGCAGGGATAACCAGAATTGGCAAAATTATGAAACCCAATTGTCAACCACAGGAACCTCCTCCATACCTGGACACTTGTTTCAATGAAGCAGGAAAGTTCATCATTGACATGATAGCCTACATCCTGGGATTCAAAACCAGTGAGTATGTAGATGAAATCACATTGGTCCTATTATCCATCTTTTCTCCAGGACAGCCCCCTGCTGTCAAGTATGACTATGCCACCTACATTGCTGATAAAATCCATGAACAATTCATGAGCATGGACAGAGAAAGAGTGTTTAAATACACCATACATATACCATTTGTTTCTCTACTATCAGCCAGATAGTTTTCAAGTTCCCCTCAGAAAATTTGATGTCAAGGGAGAGCCAAGGTCTGTAATCTTCTGGACCCCAGTCTTCCACCATGTCTACTATTCTCCTTACACTTATTGTGAATTTATTGATCTATTCATATATCCAGCCACCTCTTTACTGATAACAAGTCCTCCAGACAGACTTTCTGGTGAAATGAAGAGAATTCTACATCTCTCCAAGAGCTATAGCATAGGTGACTGGTACTTTTACCAGAATCACACTATGATTCGGATATATGGCTGTGAGCTGAGCCCCTATAAATTGCCAAGATATATGCCAATGCGCTTGTTTTCCCTGGAAGACTTTAGACAATTCATCCAGGCAGATGTAATCCATTTCTTTGAGGCCAAGAAAAAGGTACAACTTAAAATAAGGAATCAACTGGGCCCTTTCACCTTCAATCAGAGGGAAGCCTGGCTAGAAGCTGATGAGATTTTAGGGCAGAAACTTAGACTAAAACAGAGTTTCTATTGGGCACCATATGACCCCAATCATTTTATAAGCTATAGGAAAGTCAAAAATAAGCTGCCAACATATGTTCACTGTCCAATCCCTGAAATCCAGCAATATGCCAATCAACAAGAGTGGCTAGAGGGCACATTGTTTGAAGAGTTGACTGGAGAAGAGAAATTGGAAAAAGAAATGAAAGAGCTTGAGAAAACACTTGACCTAGACTCTTTTGGATAGGTACCTTTCAAGATGTCCCAGCACATTGGAGGGGATACATCTTTTACTGAGAGCTCAGAGCAAGCAGCACAAAAGGCCAACTCAGCAACAAAGGGCAAGGAAGTAATGGATGCAGAACAACAGACCATGGCTGATCAACCCACTATAACACAAGAACAAGGAGAAGGGCAAGCTCCCCCAGCTCAAACCAAGGGATCTGAAGCCCCTGTTCTACAGACTCCTCAAAATGAGGAAAAAAGCAGAAAGAGAGACTAAGAAGAGGATGCCCCTGCTAGTGGACCATCAGAACAAATAGGAGATAAGAGGCAGAGGTTGAGTCCATATTCAGAAGAGGAATTTGTGGAAGACACCACAAGCACCATGAGAGGGCAGGGAAGAACTGAGCAGCAAACATCTCCACTACCTGGCACCTCAGCTAGGTCATTCCAGCAAGAGCTAGAGAGGCAACATAGCGTGGAAGTTTCATCCACCAGGCCTCAAAGAAAACAAAGCTCAGACATCAAGAAAACTTTTATTGATATAAAAGCTAGAAATGATCCAGTAAGGATGTAGCTTTATAATCAACTGATGAGGACAACACCTACCAATCAACAAAGGCTAATGGCTGCCTATGATATTCAGGAAAAGAAAATGATCCTTAGCCATTTCAAGCCCAAGACACAGTAACCCCAGTCAGCTGCTGATTATATAAGAACCAATCTGGAAGTTTTCTCCTAGGATATTCATCCAATTGACTAGATTGAGTTACATAAACAAATTGGGGAGATTGTGTATGCCAGCTTGGTAGATAAGGCATTGCTTGCTCACCAACTGAAAAATTCATTGCATAATACCTCTGCCCAATTAGAATTGGAGAACGCTTCCTCCTTAGCTAAGGACAACAGGATTAAGTCCTTAGAAGAAATCATCATCGAGTTGGGGCATAACCCTAAGGATGCAAAGGGAATCAAAGCACTAATCAAGAAGAAGGAGGAGGACATTGCAACCCTCAAAAGGCAACTAAAGTTGCCAATTACAGTGCATCCACAAACTGCAGAAGTTGCACAACAAAAGGAGGAAGAGGACATGGTAAGTCTGCTAATGAGAATGAATGAGAGATTGGCAGAAACAGTGCAAGCATTGGAGAAGGCCATTAAAGAGAAGCAGGGAGATTCCACCTCCCAGCCACTTGAAGCAGCTCCAACAAGTGCCACTGCTCCCCCCACAGGTACAACAACAGTCCCTCCTACCATCCCAGCATCAACCACAGGTACATCAACTACAGATGCTACAACAGCACCAACAATAGAGCCAGAGACTAGCATGAAGATGGAAGAAATGATGAAAGCAGTGAAAGAGCTAGAGGCTCAAATGTCAGAGCTCAAAGAGACAAAAGAAAAGTTAGCCAAATTAGAGGTGAGCTATGACAAGTAAAAAATAACAGTAGCAGAAAAAACTAGAGAAGTAAAGACCCTGGAAAACAAGGTGAAATCATTGGAAAATGATCTCACCTTACGAAAACCTCTAGCAGACATTAAGATGATTTTGTGGACCAATATTGTCCAGTCCATTACTGACCAATGGAGGTCAATTCAGACAATCTATGAATAGATTGAATTAATAGAAAGAGCACAAGAGCAATTCAAAGGGCCAGGGCATCATTAGGAAATATGCCTGAGCAAGCCAATAGGCTCATCCATTTTTTGAATACCAATACTAAGGAACAATTAGCAACTTTAGAGATCACTGACAGGACAGGCACCATTTTGACAATAAAGAAGGTGCTAACAATGAGAAATTCTATACAGACTTTGGAAAGGAAGTGTCAAGAGATGTAGATGGATATTGATGTCTTTACAGAGAAATTCACAAACTTGTAGCAGAAAGGTTTACCTAGTTTACTAACAAGCAATGAAAAACTATTATCACATCAACAATATGCTCACAGGGTAAACATGTATGTAACAAATCAGATCACTGCATCATCCAGCAGTTCAGAGGAGACAGGACCTCCTTCCGGACAGAGCTTGTATGACAAATTGGAAGGTTTATTTTTTATAGAACATGAAATAAATCATCTTTTTGAAGTCAAGCCTAACTTTTACAGGTATACTGAGGCTGATGAAATACTGGTAAAGATACAAAGACATCAGTTGCCCACAAAACCATTGGTGGCAGAGTATGCTGGAAGTTTTGCCTAGGTAATTTGGATCTTGCTGCCTACTTACACTTGGTCAAATAGCAGGACACGTGGCAGATATCAAGAAAGGAGCTCAAGCGAGGATCAGGACACATTAAAGATGAGTCAAGAGCAGGTGAACAGATCAGGACAGCAACACAGGAAGGAAAATCAAGGACATAACTACCAGCCGAATTCCTGGGTAAAAAGTCTAAAATATCTAGTCAATTAAACTAGCTAGCACAGCCACAATAACTCCTACCTTTATTTTTGCATTCATTTCTATGACAGAGTAAGTAAACTGAGTTATTGTTTCATATCTTATCCACAAGATATTTTGTAAATCTCTTTGTTATAAATACCTCCCCAAGGAATGTATTCAGGGTTGGTGATTCTCCTATTCAACTGCGTTGTAACTCTGATATTTATTAATACAAAGGCTGTTTAGATGCATTGTTGCTGGACCTTTTGACTGTGGATTTGATGATTCTGAGCTCTGCTACATAATTCCTGTGTCTTTCTTTGGATCAATAAGTTATTCTAAACTATGTCTTTGTGTTTTCTATGTTTGCAAATCTCATATATGTTTCATAATCTTAACAACAGGGAAAAAGAATAGCCCAAAACTTGTTTAAATACACTCTGTGTTCAATTCCTGTTGTTATTTATGTTTTCTTCACAATTAGCATAAATAGAAATTCTTAAATGCTTCTGTTTCTACTAATTCCTTCATTTTGAAAATTGTCAAAGAATTCCTCACTGCTCCTTGAAAATATTCAAGCACCTTCCCTTTGCCACCATGATAAAGGATTCTTGACTGCCCTTTATCACTTGGCTTACACCCCATCAATCACTAGCTTTCAATATTGTTCCAAAACTGATTATCTTGCTCTGTAGTATTGCCCATCATCACAGAAACACACTCAGTAGTCCATCTTCATAGACTCCATTGCCCAATGGAATAAACTCTTTCAGACTTGCATCCTACCTCTGTTTGAAATCACCATCCAAACCCATTTAAAAAAAACCTCTGAACTTCATAACTAGCATAAAAACTTCAAATAAACAAAGTTAAATTATAGAGAGAGCCCTCTCTGGATGCAGTTTGGCTAGAAATTGCATCTAAAAGATTGGTTAGTGGTTACCTCGGCCGTATTCCCTTTTCTCACAAGTTTTGGGGAACAACCTGAGTGATAACACTGAGGAAGATCATAGCAGAAGAAAGGTGAAGGAAGAGGATGCCAAGGCAAATAACATACAGAGACAATTAAGTAAGAAGAATATGAGAGGGAGAACGCTGAGATTGTAGTCCATATTGAGTTATTGACGGAGATGTTGTAGATGAATAAGGATGACCAGAAGCATGGTTATGTCATGAGGAAGAAATTAAAAAGGGCTACAAGAGAAGAGAAATCAACAGGTGAATATGTAGTTAGCAGAAGAACTGAAGAAGTTTGAACAGGTAATGAGTGTTCAATTGAGATTTGAAGAACTCAGAGAAGCTGAGTTGAAAATGGAAGTTTCCATTTGTGAAGTAGAACAAGGTGAATTTCTGGGTGAAGATGGAGACTGGAGATCTATGAAAGATATTGAGAATTCAAGACAACAAGAAGTTTACTTTGTTGAGGAAGGAATTATTGATGATTTTCTGAATTGTTGGACAAATTCAGAGCAACAGGAGGATATGAAACCTTGTATATTTGAATATGATAATTTTGATGTGATTACAGGTTTTGCAGAGGATGAGCAATCTTTTGAAGCTGTCAAAAGTATGGAAGAGTATCTTTAAGAAGATAAATACTCTGATGTAAATAATGATGGAGAATGTCTCTTGAATGAGAAAAGCAGTGAATTATTGCAACAGAAAGGATTTAGTAATACATTGATGTTTGAAGCTGTTACAACATAGGAACAATTTCTTGTGAAAGAAGGAGATGAAATTCAATCTGAAGAGTTGATATGTGAAGCAACAGTTGAGACTGTTGAACCTTGTAATTTTCAAACTGATAATTTGTGTATAAATGCAGGAATTATAAGTGATGATGAAGTACTGATGAAGTGTCACAAAGAAATTGAATTACTGGAGTATTTGCTAGAAAAATCAGAGTATGTCAGTGTGATTGCAGAATAAGGAGTTCATTATAGTGGACAAGATCATAAAGGCATCATTGAAACATATGTGTGGAAGAAAGACTTGCTAACAATATTGAGAGTACTTTAGAGAGATTGAATCAACATACTGATGTGCTGATAGAGGAGGAAAAGTCAGAGCAACATACTGAAATGTTGCCAAAGGAAGAAGAGGCACTGAGGCCTTATGTTTTTCATTTTAGTAATTGTTTTGTGAGTGCAAGTTTTGTTGCAGATGTTGGAGGGAATTTGGCACAGATGAGCAGCCAAGTAAAGATGGAAGAGGAAGATTCTGTGGAAGTATTTAATCCATGGAACAAAGATATTATGTTGCTGGAAAGAATGCTAGAGAATCAGGATTTGATGTAGAAAGAGATAATCATGAAAGAGGGTAAGGATGAAAGGACTGTAGTAAGAATTCGACAACTTCAAAGAGAAGATAATGAACAACAGATTGAAGATGGGTGGACAGAGTACATCAACAAATGGTAGAGTAAGTACCAACTCAATGATATGCTAGAGATATAGATTGAAGAATTATCACAGTTAATGATGAAGCAATCCAGATGGAGAAGATTGACAACAACAAGAATAGTGATCAGTCAGAATTTGAAACTAATTGACAAGGAGAGGAAGATGAAACATAAGACAAAAAACATACAAAAACAACAAAGGAACAGAGAAAATAGACAACTACAAACTAAATTTTGGGACCTTGGAGGTTTTCTATAAACATATGAGAACACATGATCAGGAGATCATGAATATTTTCAACCTTGGGAGTCTGATGCAGGATCATTCAGCGAAGAAATTTCATTGTATTTTAGTAGACATAGGGGGTCTTGTGTTTTCAAGGAAGTTGGTTTTCTGAGTATTAATTTAATGTAATTATTAAGGTTTTGAGTGATTTTAATGAGAGAAAATAGAATAGGGATTAATAAGATATTGTGAGGCATATTTGTAAATGTTCTCGAATGTAGGAGAACATGAGTGATGATGAGTGATTAGTGAGGATTGAGAGATTTTAAAATATTGTAAATATTAGATCAGGAATTGGTTTCATGATTTTGGGGATTAAAGAGAATCCTTAGGATTTAGTTAAGTTGTTGAGATCCTTAAGGGATCATTGAGAGATTTTAGGACTTGATGAGCAGATTAAGGATCTGAACCAGGAAATGGGTTATAGAATCCTTTTGTATAAATGTAAGCCTAAAAGGCATAGAAGAGGGTTAGCTAGTTAGTTAGTTAGAGAGCTTTTTTGTAAGCCTACATGTAGGAAAGGGAAAAGGCTACTGATTAGAAAATTAGGCCACAGAGAGAGAGAGAGACTCATTATGTTATTATTTGTTTATATATACATAGAAACTTCGATTCCTGAGTGTGTGATGTGTGTTGATTGATGGAATTATAGATTGTGTGTGAATTAGAGTAATTTTTCATAGTATATGTATGTAGGTGGAATTAAGTAGAACAACAAGAAGACGTGGAGGATGAAGGATCGTGATCTGATCGTTTGAATCCATTTGAAGGATCAAAGTTGAAGCTCAGGAGTGACAGTGTTTAAGAGTATGCGGAAGTAAGTTCAGGAGAAATTTGTGTTGTAGAACAACCAAAGACTAGAAACCCTGGAGAACACCTAATACACAAAAGAACAGAGAGAGGATAGTGCACAGAGGAGGAGTACAACAATCGGAAGTGATTGAACAAGTTTAGAAGGGACAAACACACAAAGGAAAATATAGGCGAGTCAGGTGAATAGACCAGAACACTGATAAGTTGCATAAAGATGAAGTAAAGGAAGGAACAAGTAATGAACATAACCGTGCACAGGAACCATTGGATCAGTCAGATCAACGGACAAAATGAATGGAAGGTGAGTGGCGGAGATCTTATCACGCAAACTAAAGTGAAGAAGTGATGGGATCAAATTAAACCACATGTTAGCAGAAGGACGGAGCGATGTTCATAGGTGGTAAGTAGTTTCTTGCATGCCCTCAAAGAGGAAAATTGTATTTCTACAAGTTCAGGTGATTAACCTTATGGGTTGACACGTAGCACCCGAAGGAAAGAGAAAACCACTTTTCTCGTGAGCTCTCGGTCTAATATCGATCATGCATATAATCTGCGTGGGATTATGCAATCACCGTTGGATTGAGGTAGGAGGAATAAATGGTGGAGATTTAATGCGCTAAGGAGTCAGTCTGAAGAAGTGAGCGGACAACGCAATAACCGTCGGATCGAGGAGATAGATTAATGGTGTAGATTGAACGTGATAAAGGGAGCATCAATATACGTGCAAAGGTTTATGGAATGGCAGAAAGGTAAGGTTAAGTGTGGTTTATGAAATATTTCTATTATATGAGAATTATAATAGGAATAAGCAGGATTAATGATTATGGGTTAAGTTGAGTTTTAACCAAAGTCCATCAACCATGGTATGGTTTGATAAGCGCAGGTGATTAAAATCAGAGTCAAAGCTTATATGATATTTTGTTACCGTGGGTAATAAAATCAACCGAAGGGTTGAGTTATAAGGACTAAGAGAGAACCGAATATATTTCCACTTAAAGAATTAATCTTTGATAAAGTGGGTTTTCGTCAGATGTTATGTTTCCGCTTAAGGATTTAATTAAGAGCATTAAACCTTGGTTTAAGAAGGTTTTACTAGGACGTGTATACGAAATGCATTTTATTTGCATACTATGGGTATATGCGGCTTAAGCTGCATCATTATGGTGTTTGCAGCTTAGGCTGGCGCCAATGTGTTGAAGTGGGCTCATACCTGCTGATATGAAATCCCTTATGCCTCTTATCCTCAGTTGTCTCAGATTCCATAACAAACCCTAGCTCAATGGGGGGGAAATTAGGGTTTTGTGTAAGGAAAAACAAGGGATTTGGGTAGTTTTGGAAATGAAGGAAGATAAAGGGGTTAGGGGGTTCTAAATTATTGGGGAAATTTAGGGGGTTAGGGAGGGATGTCTTATAAAATTGGAATGATCAAATGAGAATCTATTTTTGGCCTTTTATAGCTTGGAAATTGATTTTGTCTTTGGTGAGCTAGTGGGCCCCAACACGTCTTTCAACTTTTGCTTGATGATCGCATCTTCAGAACTTATGAAATATTTTAACAAACAAAACAAACTTTTGAAACCTTTATTTCAGGACTTTCATCATTATAACTACTTTGGGGAAGGTGAATTTGGTGGTGAAATGACTGATTTTATGATTTGACCATATGACCTAATGATGACACAACATGACATGATGAATAGTATGATAACGAAGGTGACCATGACACTTTTTGAAAAAAGAGATGACCTGAACATGCTGAATCAAAATTGACCATGACAGTTGAAAGGAATAGTAATAAACCTAGACAACTAACCAGTGACCAATTTGTTTATTGAAACCTAGTTGAAACTATAAAAATTTTCAAAATGACCCTAACATAAACTTGGTAAGAGAACATTTGATCACTAGTGACTGGCAGGACTGACAGACACTAACATTGGCTCCAACTGTGGATGGCATCTCCTTGGAGGTGTCAAGAACACCGTAGACCAAGTAGCCTTATCCATTGGGCATGGAGTCAATAATAAAAATTCAAACTCGAGCTGTAAACTGACTGACAAATTGAACTAACTTGACTATAAAAAAAACACTAACTGAACTTACTTATGGAAGCAAACCATCGGGATCTTAGGGCCTTCATTCTGGGCTTCAAATCCTAATGATAACCACCCATCTGCTATATATATATATATATACAATCATGTGTAATGATCCCTCCAGTGTAACCCATCCAACAAATGCATACTTATTTGAATCCTACTCACACTTTCCTTGAGAAGGCAGAAGAAAAAAGAAAGTGGCAACTCAACTTTTCCACTGGATCTAATACATGTATTGACAAACTTGGAAAATTCTTCCTCTACTGATGACTACAATAAACTGACTAAAGGATCATGGAAGGCATGCAACATAATATCTTTTGGATGATTAAAAACAGTAAAACAAACCTTATTCCACAATGATGGTTTGTCTATATGTTGAAATTGATTCCCATCAAACAAAATGAGAGCAAACTATATTTCATTCTCATCATCCACAATAGATAAGGGCTTTGAATTTTCTTGAATTTCATCAAGCACAACAACAAGATCATATGCAACAAGGATGTCTTCATCATTAACTATATCACATAGAAGTTGGCAAGGTTGCTGCAACTCATCATTAGAATCATGAAATAAAAATTGGATTTCATCATTCAAATTTGATTTATCTTTAATCATGGAAGAAAATATTGTTTGTTGGAGATGTTCTTGTGGATCATAAGACTGTTGCAAATCAACAAATGATTCTTCAATGATATGCTCAATTACTTTTACCTCATGATTGGCAAGAGGACTTTGTTTGATAACCACAATGCTAATGTGTACACCCACATGATTTAAAATAACCTGTTCTTTTTCATTATTCTCCTCTTATTGATTAGTTTCAAGTAGCTAAATTTTTTCCTTAACCTCTAGCTGGTCAGTGTGTTTTGTTGCTGCCGGAATTGTTTCCTGTAGGGAATCATTATGAGCATTTTGACAATATTCATCATCTGTTTCTTCATCAACAAAAAAGGAGGCTACTGTGTGCTGAGTATGATGTCGTGTATCAAAGTGATTAGCTTCTTCAAATTGCTGTTGGAAGGAAAAATCATAGAAGGCTCCAATGATCTCTTCATCATCCATAAATTCGATATCATTAATACTTTTAAGATATGCAATAAAACCTTCAAAATAATCACAAAAACTTTGGAAAAGAGACTTCCCATAATGCTCGGAGAATGCTCTATTTAAATCTTTAAGAGAGTATAACCTAGCTGGGTTTAACCCTTCATACCATGATCTTACTTTTCCTTCTAGGGTAGCCATAAACATTTTCATCAAACAATCCACATGAAACCTGATCTCGAGTTTATGTATATGCCACTGAAATTTTATTAGATGAAAAATAACTTCATCCTCATTACCATCTATGAATTTGGGCAAATTAGTTTGCCAATCTATGCAAGGAATTCGATTTGGAAAACCAGGAATATGAGCAAGATTCATAGGAGCATACCTTTGAGTAGTTGAATCCATCTTGAAAATAATTAACTCACCAATAAGTTCTTCAAATTACCATTTTTTGAACAATGGAGTCACCATGAAAATTCTAAACCTTTGGATTCTTCGACACTGCTGTCCACCATCATCTAATTAGATCTGATCCTTGTTCTTCTTTCCTAGGGAAGATATGATCTTATGTTCCCCAACAACGACGCCAAAAATGTTATCCTCCACAATGTCCCAAGGCTGAGAAGGGAGATCAAAGGAGGTAACTGTTACAGATCCATTTGAGCACATCAAATACCAACATCCAGATCAATGTTTTAGGGCTCATCAAAGCCTAATTTCAGTTACTTCATGCCCTAAACAATTCACCCCTTTGAATGCCTCCTTCCCAAATAGTTTCATGACTTGAAGACATCCAGAAATAGCCTCTAGAGGGACCAGCACAGGTAAGCCCTTATGAAGGTGCACTGTAGAGCAGTTAAGTCCACTGCCAGGGTGCTCTGTAGAGCACTTAGGCTTCCTTTCACCCACACTAGGTGAGAATGAGTGAAATTCATATAGGGTTTGAGGAATATTCGTTTTTAAACGGTCAGAAAAGGGTGTAAAGACGACCGCCTCTCATTACCATTTAACGAGTTGAGAGGGCCAACTCGGCATGCTTTTCACGTTTAGAGAGTCAGAAAAGAGAAAAATATGACTCCAAAGTGACTTTTTCGTGTGTTTACCGAGTCCGAAAAAGTATAAAATACAACTCGTTTCGTTGCCAAAGCTGCGTAAACACCTGTCGCTACACAAAAAATCGGCGTAAAATCCATTTTCGACATAAATATTCATAAAAATATTCATAAAATGACATTTTAAAACCTATTTAGGGGTCAAAAAGTTATAAAATGGTGAAAATGGTAAATTGAAAAATGACTTTTCACTTTTTACCTTTTGAGAGCGACATTAGGGCTTTTGGAGTGCGACCTTCAGTTGGCGGTTGCGACAAATCCAGTGGACCATTTGGAGCGCCGTCAGTGTCAGGTAAGAGGTCTTGTCCTTAGCTCCATTTCCATCCATTTAGAATTTGTTTTAAGTTGCATTTTCACCCCCTATGGGGAGGATTTTGAATTTAGGGGTTGCACCCATTGGCGCGGGTTTCGGGCACGGACCCGCGCCAATGGGGCAATTTTCCCATAGGGCACGCGGCCATGGGCACGATTGTTTTAGAAACAGTCGCGCCAACGGCCGTGCGGATTTTTAGGCAACTTTTTAACAAATTTAAACCCTTTTCACCTGCAATTTCAATTTATGTAAGAGTCTAATTCATGATTTTGGCCTGTGTTTGCAGGGAAATACACAAAAATGGTGATTGTGTGGAAAGAACGAGAACATGACCAAGTGGACACATTGGCCTTAGCGGATGAGGATTGCATGGAAGCTCCCAGAGTGTTTGGGCTCAAGAAATATTTCATGCTGTCCTATTTACGAGCTCAGCCAGAGCTCTTGCAGTATCTGATCAATTTGTGGGACGTAGAGGAACATGTGTTCTGGATACGAGACCAGGTGCCGGAGTTAGACGTATCTGATGTCTATTTCCTTACTGGATTGTCATGACAAGGGCCAGTGCCTCGATTGGCTGGCAGCAGGCCATCTGGAGAGAAGATGGAAGAGGTGAAGGCTCGAGTTTGCCCGGAGGCAAAATATGGGTAGGGCAGTTCGAAGGTGGATATCCCCACCATCCAGGACCTGACACTCAGAGCATTGCTATTCACCTTCACATGAGCTGCGTGGGCACAATCGCCCCATGAAGCTACGAAGAACCCTTGATATTAGTGACAGAGTGCCTTAGCCCGACGATCTTCAATTGGGCGTCAGCTGTGACAACCAATATGAAGAGGTAGCTGACAAAGGCCAAGCGAGGCAAGCTGCAACAGTTCGGGTACGGCTCCATCTTGGTGACGTTCTTCTTGGAACGTGTGCCAAGCTTCCAGGGCCAAGGGGCCTTTGTTCCAGACCCAGCACCTCGAGAGCCGAGGATGGCTCGATGAGCGACACTGATGCCGAGGGGTGGTGGCAGTCAGCAAATGTCCTTCAGACCTGAGTTTTTCGGGTGGCTTCATCGCCAACTGATTGTGGTGGAAGACTGGACGTATGTGGGGACAGAATTCACTGGAGACCCTGACCTTCCCCTGCCGGAGGGAGAGGACCGGGACGAGGAGATTGGTATGTCTTCATTTTTTGATTTTGTGTTTTTATGATTTTTTTTGTTTTGTTAGTACATGGTTATCCTAATGACCTTTATATGCATATGCAGATGTCGGCCCAGAGCGTCCAGCTAGCATGTCTCCCATTGTGAGGAGACATCCAGTAGCAGTAGCAGTAGGAGCAGATCTTTAGGAGGAGGGTGGTGACAGAGGGGAGCTTATCCAGAACCTCGAGGCTATCACTCGAGGGATTCCAGATTACGCTCGGCTAGCGGATGTCCCGCTAGCATACCAGAGGCACACAGTGGGGGTGCCAACTCGCATCCACCGGCTCCTGAGGCATTTAGTACGAGTGGTGATGTGCTACCATGAGCACCACCGAGACTAGATATCTAGGCTTTTCCTTTCATGCATATTTTTTGAGAGACATGTTGTCTCCGAATGTATTCACACAAACATGTATTATTTTTTGATGATGCACGGGGTGCAAACATTTTGGACACACACACACACACACACACATATATATATATACATATGTTTTATGGTTTATTTTACTTTATTCTTCTCGTGTTATGTTGAATTACATGTTATGCAAATGCCTGTCCAACACATAATTAGCTAATGCATTGGTTAACGTATTAAGTCGTCTTGGAATATATTGATAAGTAATGAAATCAAAATCCCTTTCTAATAACTTAACATGTAAATACAACCTTAAAACCTGATGATCTTTGACGGAATAACGCCCGTTGAGTTGGTGGACTACAAGCTAAGAGTCCAAGTTCACAACCAATGTTCGAATGCCGAGGTTAACCACCTCAGCTAATAATTCAATCACAACACTATATTCAGCAACATTGTTTGTTGTACAACCTAGACAAACCCCTTGAATGTCTACTAACTCACCATGAGGATCGTAGATCACCCATGCCGCAGATGACAAGTTGCGTGTACTGCGGGAGGCGCCATCAGCGAAACCAACGTAAGGCGATCCAGACATCTATCCAAGAAGCAAAAAGACACAATAAGTGGCAATCATGCCAACACACCAAGACAAAAATATGAAAACATGCACACACAACACACTTACTGAAAGCACACGTATATACAAAAAGAGAGTGCCTGGACTCATGCATAGTATTTTTTCAGATAAAGCCCATTTCGGGGCTTATCCAGGGGATTTCCTTCATAATCAATAAGCTCATAGGCTCCTTTTTGCAAAACTATTTTCACAATGTAGGGTCCGTGCCACATAGGCTCGAATTTTCCTGCCCCCAGCTTATCGTTAGCTTGATCATAGAGCAGTACTAAGTCTCCCTCAATGAAAG